>LPNX010428871.1:21890-39836 GCA_001517045.1 Pseudotsuga menziesii | reverse complement strand
GTTATACTAACAAACACATTGACTGTTATGTCATTAAATAGCTTTCTAGGTCACTTTAAAATGGCGACAATCTCTTACTAATATGGTAATTCAACACATGCACATATATATGCTTTATCAAATTATAAATAAAATGGTTAATACTTTCAACATACAAATAATGCCATTAGATAAATTAATAGGTAAGAAATATTAATACAAATTACAAATAATAATAATAAAATAATGTAAAGAATCTAAGTTTAAGCCTAGGAAGATATGGTTCAACTTAATATAAATTTGATTTTATATAGCTTATAATGATAATATTGTAAAAAAATGGTGAATATATAGATTGAAATGAGTGAATTAAGTAATTTTTTGGTTTTTTCATTTTTTGAAAACTCAATCTTGTTGAAGTTCTAAATTCTAGATCCGTACTCGACAATACATATAAAGGGAAGAAAATAAAATAGGGTATGACCTAGTTTTCCATGTTGTTGCTTGTGTATATGTTACTAATTGTTTTTCTAGTCAATATTCTAAATATGATTAAGGGTAGTGTCCTCATCCACAGGTTCAATATTACAGTGACTATATGAGCTAATAATTTTTCATGGTATTAGAGGTTTCAGCCAATTCCTAGGCATTTCCAGTTCTTGTTGTTTCTTGAAGTTGAGAAAAAATCCCCATGTTCTAGACACCCATTATCAAGATTGGGAATTAATAAGTTACTATGCCAATACATAAATTTGTTACAGTAACAAACACATTGACTGCTATATCATTAAATAACTTTGTAGGTCACTCTAAAATGGAGACAATCTCTTACTAATATGGTAATTCAACACATGCACAATATATGCTTTATCAAACTATGAATAAAATGGTTAATAATTTCAACATACAAATAATGCCATTAGATAACTTAATAGGTAAGAAATTTCTTGCAACATCTATTGTTCATGAGATGAGGTAAACCTTGATCAACTCAAATATTAATACAAATTAAAAAATTATAATAATAAAATAATGTAAGGAATCTAAGTTTAATATTAGGAAGATATGCTTCAACTTTATATAAATTTGATTTTATATAGCTTATATTGATAATATTATAAAAAAATGGTGAATATAAAGATTGAAATGAGTGAATTAAGTAATTTTTTGGTTTTTCATTTTTTGAAAACTCAATCTTGTTGAAGTTATAAATTCTAGATCCCTTGTATAATTCCAAATTTAATGAAATATGTGTTTATTGTTTGTTCCAGGACTTACGAAGAATCTTCTATCCATTTCAGCCTTGGATGCAAAAGGAATGTGGGTTGCATTCATCGATGGTCAAGTCATCATGTGACCAAAAGGAAAGAAAATTGATGATGCAGTAGTGATTGGAGAACAAGAAGGAGGCTTGTACAAATTGAAGGGTCATCCAGAACAAGCCTTGATCCATGATACGGTAGAGCCAAATGAGATTTGGCATAGAAGGCTTGCACATGTTCTCTACAGAGCACTACCTATTGCATTCCAAACAAAGCATGATGGATTTTGCAAAGGATGTGTGAAAGGGAAGAATAGAAAGAAGACATTTCCTAGCAGCAAAAGCAAAGCCAAAGGCATTCTAGAAATCATCCACTCCGATGTATGCGGTCCAATGTTATCAAACTCACTAAGCGGGTATGCATACTATGTTTCTTTTATTGATGATTTTTCTAGAAAGACATGGATTTACTTTATGAAAAACAAAGACGAAGTGTTCAGCAAGTTCAAGGAATTCAAAGCCTTGATCAAGAACCATACTGAAAAGAATACCAAGACCATTCGATCAGATAATGGTGGAGAATTCACTTGGAATAAATTCAAAGAGCTATGCAAAGAAGCAGGGATTAAGAGGGAGTTGTCAACTCCTTATAATCCACAACAGAATGGGGTTGCAGAACGGAAGAATAGAATTTCAATCTATTTGAAAGGAAGAACAAAAATCAAAATATGACCTAAAGAATCCAGTTGAAGAATGTGAAGATCTAGAATGCAGAGACCATGCAATCATACGAGTCTCTCAAATCAAGAACAACTTGAAACGGTAAAAGAAAAAGTGAAGAATGCAGAAGTGATGATGGCCACCTTGAATGGCCTCCCAGGATCGTGGAATTCATTCAAGGAATGTGTTCCAGAAGGAAGTGATTACTTTCAGCAAACTTTGGGAAGAAGAATAAGCTTGAATCATAAGAAGAGAAGAGAAGATGGGAGCAATTGAAGATCAAGATATCGCCATCCAAAGAAGATCCCTCAATCAATGAGGAATATGAAGAACTCAACTCTTGAAGAACTTCTTATCCACCTTAGCTTTTGGATAAGAAACGATGCTATTATGAACCAGCGTAGATCCAAATACTAGGCTCTATCAAGCGCCGAGAGGGATCAAATCTCTTCTTAGTTATCCATTGATTTGATTCAAACCAAAAGACACATCTTTTTAGTTAAGGTCCACATATAATATTATTATTATTATTATTATTATTTAATATTATTTATGGCTCACATATAGTATTTTTTATTATTTTTTATTTTGTTAGGAACGAACATTACAACATTTCTCCATACATGGTTTTAAAACAATATGCAAGGCCTTGCACATGGTCTTAAAACCATTTGCAAGGCCCTCCTAAACCACATATTATAAAACCATGGGTTGTTTAGGAGGACTTGCACATGGTTTTAAAACCATCTGGAAGGCCCTCCTAAACCATGTACAATAAAACCGTGGGGGAAAACATAAAAACACAAAACTAAATTTAATTTTAATTTGAACATTAGCTAAAAAATATACTGTCTAAATGACCATAACATAATTACCAATTTACTGATTTTGGTAATTCATTCTAAAGAAATCAGAAATCATGAAAAAGAGACGATCGTAATTGATAAACTTATAAGACGATCGTAATGGAAAAACTTGAGATGTACTCTATAAAATTTGAGAGATTTACAACACGAGGTATTATGACCTTTGAGCTATGGACTGAATTCATTTGATCTCATGAGAGAGAGCATCTTGTCATGAAAGACTGAAGGTGAGAGATTAGTTTTGAGGACACATTGATTTGGTAAAATATGTGAAAAGCATGGGTGCCCTCGCCGTAAAAGAGGACCTCAACGTCTTTCTTAATCTTCTTCAGATTCTCAGCATATCTGAGCTGCCAATCCTGGTGTGGATCATGGCCTCCTACCACAACCAATGTCGGAGGGAGGCGCAGGGCGGAGATATCAGGGGCATTCGGCCCAAACACATTAGCAGCGGGATGGTCCCTATCGGTACCCACCGGAGAAACGCCTTCCAATGCCAATCAGAATTCTCCATATTCACGATGGGAGCCCCCACAAGTCTCAGATCCGATGGCGTCCTCTCTTCTCCGCCAAAGAATGGTTCCAACAACACATGACCCACTATTCTCACACCGCTAATCGTCTCCTCTTTCGTTGTCCCCGCCGAGATCCTACAGCCCACATGGTTAACTATGTTCGCACCTGCGCTGTCACCCATTAGAAAGCAATGAGATAAATCTACATGGCCCGGTAGATGGGATTTACCGTTGCCCGAGCTGAGCCATATGATGGCCCCGAAACAATCATCGTATGGAATGGGAAATCGGTGCCTGGGGGATCGCCTATAATCCACGGAAACGACTAAGACTCTGCGTCTCCTGGCCAATCGCGTGTAGAAAATGTTGTATAGCAGAAAATCAGAAGACAAGGTAGCAAACCCTCCGCCATGGAAGTAAAATACAACGGGTAACGGCTCCTCCGCGCCCTCGACGGGAACGAAGAGACGAACACGCACTCCCGTCTGGGAATCGATGACGACGTCCTTGGTATAAACACCACGGGTGGGCGTGCTGTTTGCGCGACATTTGTACTCGATCAAGTTCATCATCCTCCGGTTGAAGGTTCCATCCTTCCTCCTCGCCCGATCGTTCACGAAACTCATAAATCCGTAGAGTATTCTCAGTTCTAACGGGAAGGATTTGGGTTTTACCTCCCTTGAGATCAGAATCTCAGTATTAGCAGTTGCTGGGGTTTGAACCTGTGACATCCCATAAAGACTTCCCGGAAACAGATACTGCAAGCAGACATTTCCCACAAAGACTTCGAGCTTCTGCTTCAATCAACTTGAAATGCTACTGCTAGCCTTGTCTTATTAAAGAAAATAAATAAATAATTTAATGGTGAAAGTCACCGGGGCGTGTTTACGCTTTTCCAAAAATTAAAAAAATGGGGTGGAGCCTATACTTCGATAAAGTTGAAAGGCTAGCCTGGTCTTATTAAATAAAATTATTTTTTGCTGACATGTTAGTAACGTTACATCACGTTACAAGATCTCTCCCATAATATTCTCTTTCACTATTATTTTTTGCCGGCATGTTAGTAACATTACATCATGTTACAAGATCTCTCCCATCATATTCACTTTCACTATTATTTTTTGCCGACATGTTAGTAACGTTACATCACGTGACAAGATATACCCCATAATATTCACTTTCACTATTATTTTTTGCCGACATGTTAGTAACGTTACATCACGTGACAAGATCTCCCCCATAATATTCACTTTCACTATTATTTTTTGCCGACATGTTAGTAACGTTACATCACGTGACAAGATCTCCCCCATAATATTCACTTTCACTATTATTTTTTGCTGATGTGACAAGATCTCCCCCATAATATTCACTTTCACTATTATTTTTGCTGACATGTTAGTAACGTTACATCACGTTACATCACGTGACAAGATCTCCCCCATACTGGGCTGTAGAGCGCCTCTCGGCGCAATGAAGAAGATGATGAAGTTGAAGGCTCAAGAAGGAGTCTACCCTCGAAACAAATAAAGATAAGTATTCAATTGTCATTTCATTATATTATTTTGTTATGCATTTGTTTATATTCAGTTATTGTATTATGCATGATAGGATGTTTGCATTAATGACAGAATACTACTAATATGCATGTGATGGGTAAGTAGCTCATGGGGCTATACAGATTCTCCATTGCTACTTATCTAGAATGAAACCTCTTTGCTGACATATTGGATTAGTGCACAATCTCAATGTTGTCCTGGTAGAGATGGAAGGCATCTAGAAAGTTTCAATGAGATATGGATGAATGTTGTATTGGTTAAAGTAGTTGCATGATCATATATTTATGCATAAGTGTTTGCCAGTATAAATATTCCTTATGAAATGTTTCTAACCATACAATTGCATTTGTCTTGTAGGAAAGATCGCATACATAATCGCCTATACGAAAAGAAGAATGAAGACTTGTTCCGAAGAACAAGTGACGACACTTCAAAGACAAAGAATAATATGATGAGTGCAGTGACATCATTGATGCAGAACCTTCCAGCCACCAAGAAGAAAGGGAAGATCAGTTCAAGAAGAATGATGTCTGGGCGTAGTATCGAGACCTGAAGAGAAGTTCATAGTTCCATCATGCAGTAGATAGAAACATCGTGGGATACAAAGCAAGATTCGTAGCATGAGGCTTCTCATGAAGAGAAGGCATAGTCTACAAAGAAACATTTACAGCTAATAGAAGTGAAGTCACATGACATGCATAATCATGTGTGCAAATGAAAGAAGGCTTTGTACGAGTTCGGAAGACACCCATGGGATAATGCATACATGATGAGCTTGATGAATATCTTAACCTTTGCCACAAGGTTGATAGAGGATGACAAGCTCAAAAATGGGTGCAAGATGAACTTTTGAAGAAGTTCAAGATAGAGGATCTTAGTATCCAGTGATCCTAGATGGATACTACTTGTCACTCCAGTACAGAATGTTTTCAGTGCACAGAGCACAGAAGATAAAGGGAGTATGATGCTTCGCTTCAGAGGGAGTGACTACAGAATATATTGAGGATCAACATGGTACAACAGGATGGGAAGATTACTGATGACTCTAGGATTTACTGAGAGTAAAGTGGATTCCAACCTTTTCTTTAAGGTTGAAGGTAGAAGACCAGTGATACTCATGTTATGTGTCGATGCACGATTGTTCTAGGTATGGAGGTGTGGCAGAGTGCAGATGGAATCTTCCTTGGACAAGGGAAGTATGCAGTAGAGACCTGAAGAGGTTCAGGATGATGGACTGCATGACCACACCTATGGCATTGAACATGAAGCTATTAAGTGATGCTTCATCAGAGACGGTTGATGCTATGATGTATCATTAGATTATTGGGTCCTTGATGTACCTGAGACCAGATATTTGCTTTGCTGTGAACACATTGAGACATGTTCACCTGATGGCTGCAAAGCATATTCTGAGGTACCTGAAGGGTACAATTGATTATGGGCTCAAGTACGATGCGAATCAGAAGATTAACCTGGAGGGTTATGTTGATTCAGATTGGGTAGGCAGTGCCATCGACAGGAAGAGTACTTCGGGATGTTGCTTCAGTATGGGATCAGGTGTGATCTCTTGGTTTAGCAGGAAGTAATCCTGTGTGGCACTGAGTACAGCTGAAGCAGAGTATGTCGCAGCTTGTTCATCTAGTTGTGAGGCAGTATGGCTGCGGAAGCTACTGTCTGATATATTTGATCTCCAGTTAGATGCTAGCTGTGACAACCAGAGTTGCGTGAAGTTGTCAGAGAATCCAGTGTTTCATGACAGGTCGAAGCATATCGAGATCAAGTATCACTATATCAGGGATATGGTGCAAAGAGGAGCATTGAAGCTCCTGTATGTTGCGATGGAGGAACAGATAGCTGATGTATTGACAAATCCATTGGCTAGGATGAAGTTCAAGTACTTCAGAGAGAGACTTGGTGTTATCCAGATCAAGGCTTCCTCCCAGAGAAAGTGATGAGACCCATAGCCATTCTGACATGGTGAGAGGATTGGTTCCTTCCATGGTTAGATGTAAGGGCTGAGCCATTTTGTCATGGTGAGAGGATTGGTTCCTTCCATGTCAGATATGAGTGTTGAGATCCATAGCCATTCTGATGATTAGGTCAGATATAAGGGCTGAGCCATTCTGTCATGGTGGTAGGGTTGCTCCCTTCCATGTCAGATATGAGTGCTGGCCATTCTGTCGAGCAGGACAGATGTAAGAGCAATTGCCATTCTAGGAGTGGAGGCACCTGGTCAGTTACCAGGAACACTCAATATAAGAACTGAGTAGCCATTCTGACATGGTGAGAGGATTGGTTCCTTCCATGGTCAGATGTAAGGGCTAAGCCATTCTGACATGGTGAGAGGATTGGTTCCTTCCATGGTCAGATGTAAGGGCTAAGCCATTCTGACATGGTGAGAGGATTGGTTCCTTCCATGGTCAGATGTAAGGGCTAAGCCATTCTGACATGGTGAGAGGATTGGTTCCTTCCATGGTCAGATGTAAGGGCTCAACCATTCTGCTCATGGCTAAAGGATTAAGTTCCTTCCATGTCGGATGTGAGTGTTGGCCATTCTGACGAGTAGGTCGGATGTAAGGGCAATTGCCATTCTCTAGGAGAATGGAGGTGCCTGGTCAGTTACCAGGTAGCTCAGTCGAGGAGGACTGGGGGCCATTATGATATGATTGTTGGGATGTGTTCCCCTCATGATCAGATATGAGTACATGCCCTTCCATCATTGTGATCAGGATGTGTTCCCGCCTGGATGGATGTAAGTGCTGAGCCTTGTCACAGATGATAGTAGGTGTGTCCTATCATGCTGGTGAATGTGAGTGTTGGGCCTTTCTGATGGGATTGTAGTTTACTACATGATCAGATGTGAGTGCTGGGCGTGCCTTTCTGACGAGCAGGTCAGATGTAAGTGCTGGGCGAAGACCTACATGAGGGTAGGCCTACAACCAGCATGAAAAAGGGTTGGCTCTGTAGAAATTCCTATGACGAGAAGAATCATGAGATAGCACCAGTGTTGATCCAGATCGAGTGATGATCCAGATCCAGTAATGATGATCCAGCAGTAATGATCCAAATCGAGTGATGATCCAGATCCAGTCCAGTGATGATGATCCAAATCGAGAGATGATCCAGATCTAGTGATGATGTTCGATGATGATCCAGATCCGATGATGACTTGAAAATGAAGATGACTTGAAGACGAAGATGACTTGAAGACAAGATGATCCAGTTAATACAGAGAAGAAGACCAGTGCTGAAAATTGTGTCGAAAGAATACCTTCCTAGTTAAGAGGGAGTGTTGATGTATATGTAACTTCGGAATGTATTCTTCTATGAATATTATATATTGTAACCCGATGTTTATTCCGGGATGTCTCTATTATGTATTTAAGTCATGTGGTCATGCACCGATGTTCAGATCGGGAGGATTAATAATGTAATCAAGTCATATCAAGTCATTAGGTAAGTCCCCACAGTTTCGGGGCACTTGAGTTATTATACACTAATTAAGGTGTAGGATCGAGTAGTAATTATTAGGTTGAGCCTACTTGTGAAAAGGCAATTTAAGTGAACGGATGAATATAAATAGAGAGTGAGAGTCTCTCTATTTATCACTTGTGAAATACATCACTTGCTCTCCCAAGTGTGGCGCACTACTAGAGAAGGAAATTTTGGGACTAGACAGAAGACAGATCCTACTGTTGTTTTGAGAGATCTCTTACTGTTTTGGTGTTGATTCTATCTTAGAGGAAGTTGTGGGGTTTTCTCCTTTATGGTTTTCCTGAGGAAAACTCGTTGTGTCTCTTGTCTCTTGTGATGTGCTTGTGTTTTATTTCTGTGCTTGTTATTCTCTCAGTGAAAAGATCCTAAGATCATAATGCTAGCTTAAATGTGATGAAAAACTAACAGTTCAACGTTGATCTCTAAGATCACCGGCAAGATCACCGGCAAGATCACCAGCCACTTCACATGTTGAACAGACCCAACGAGGAAGCATTGGTGCTGGTGCAATTGGAGGAACATGAGCAGGTGAAGGTGGATTTTTATCCTCGCTGTCATCATAAGAAACTGGAGTTGAAAACCTGTCAAGGAAGTTGGAAGAAGAAGAAGAAGGCACAATCATTGAATCAAGATCGCAGGCCAAAGATGGCACACCCACCAAGTTAGGCTCTCAGGAAAAGAGATTTTCATCAAATTTAAAATCTCTTCTAATGATTATATCATGAGAATGTGGCTAAAGAAGTATATAACCTTTTACATCTTCAGAATAACCAACAAATATGCACTTTTCACTTTTAGGCTGCAATGCTTTCCATTTTTCATCTGGAATGTGAGCCCATGCTTCACAACCAAACACACGAAAGTGACTTACATCTAGTTTAATTTTACTCCATGCTTCTTCTGGTGTGATACCTTGTAAAAAATTTAGTTGGTGTGCGATTAACTATGTAATTTGCACAATTTATGGCCTCAGCCCAATATTGAAGACTTAGTCCCTTAGATTGGATCATACAATTTGCCATTTCTTTTAAATTGTGTTTCTTCTGTTCAGCTGCACCATTTTTTGTGGTGTATATGGAACAGTGTGTTGTTGTTGGATTCCTTGTTCAGTGCATAAATTAGTGATATTTTTGTTAACATATTCTCCTCCATTGTCAGATCTTAACTTAATAATTTGATGACTAGATTGTTTTTCAACAAGGGTCTTATAGGCAAAGAACATGTTAAATACTTCGCTCTTAAGTTTTAGGAAGTAAACCCAAGTGCGTCTGGAGTAGTCATCAATCAAAGTTAAAAAATATTTGAAACCAGAAAAGGAAGCAGATGGAAGAGGACCACACAAGTCACTATGCACAAGCTCCAAGGGAACCGAGGCGTGCCAAGAGGCACATTTGTCAAAACTGTTCTGATGATGTTTTTCGAGTACACAACCGGAACAAACATCATCCTTGCAAGATACCATCGAAGGACCAGTCACCATATTGTCTTTACATAGTTGTTGCAATGAGCGATAATTTAAGTGACCAAAATGCTCATGCCAAAGTTTGCTCAAGTTATCACTATGAGCAACAAAAACTTAAAGAAAATGTGATGAGCCAAAGTTGTTAAATTTGTACAACCTGGTAATATCATCAACAGTTCTAGTAGCAAGGACATTTTGAGGATTTTTAAAATCCTTGATTACAACTTGGTGAGGTGTAAACGTCACGATTTTACCTTCACCTGAATGAGTAACTTGATAGACTGATAACAAATTGCAAGAAATTTTTGGAGAACATAGTACATCACTGAAATGACCATTTTATAATGGAACTATTCCATATCCTACAACACTTAGAGATCTATCATCACCAACAAATATTTTTTTGGTGTTACATTCATGCATAGTAGAAAATATGGCTTCATCCTTAGTCATATGATAAGATGCTCCAGAATCAATGAGCCATTCATTTGAAGTAGAAGAAGAAGATGCAGTATAAGAGTAACTAGAAGCACAAAGTGCATGTCCATGAGAGGTAGATTCCGAAGATGAATCTAGGCTAATGTGGTGCTTCTTCATTGTTGCTTCCAAAGCTGCCATCTTCTCGAAACACTTGTATTCATCATGATTATCTTTCTCACAAAAATTGCAATGACACTTAGTATTTTTTCCTTTTGGCTTGGATCCTTTGTCATTTTTTAAAGAAGGAGCTGACTGAGAGGGTTTGCGACCCTTGTTTGGATTATTATTGTGAAAATTATGTTTCTTGGAAGGCTTGGACTTTTCTTTCTGTTGGGACAATAAGGATTTCTTAGATGTATCTGCATTGTTAATCATTCCAAGATGAATGAAATTATCTTGCTCTCTAATTAAGGAATCACAAAAGAATTCAAGAATAGGCTCTTGATAGCTAGTTGTAGTCAATGATTCTTTCATGGAGTAAAATGTAGATACAAAAACTGAATATGCAGGTCCAAGTTTGGAAAGAATATGATAAATACATTGTTTGTCTTCTTTCTTAATCTTGCATTCTTCACATAAGAGTCTAAGAGTTTTATACTTAGATAAATAGTCTTGAATGCATGAAAAATCACTTGGATTCAAAGAAATCAACTCTTTCTCAAGTTGATGACCTCGAATTTCATTTTATTTACCAAACACAGATTCCAACTTTTCCCATGCTTTATCAGGTTCATCAATTCTAGATATGTGGAATCACAAATCAGCAAAGATTTACATCTCAATCAATCCTCAAGCTTCATCACATCTATTTTCCCATTTTGTTTTCTTATCATCGTCAATGGGTTCTGTTTCTTTCCTTGAGTTAACTCTGAAAAGTACCCTACTTTGTAGAACATCTTCCACATGAGATTTCCATCAGAAATAGTTAGAACTGGTAAGTATAATATCATAAGGGGTGGCCATATTGTAAAATGATGGCTGAAATAACAGAAAATAAAAATCTAGATACAAAGAGCTCAAAAAATTAGGCTGTTTAAAAAAAAACGGCACTGAAAACTTATTCTAGATGATGAAGTTATGCTTGATCAAAGAAAATGTTGAAGATGTCCTCAATAGTGATGTGGCAGATATTAACTTGACCAATCTAAAAAAAGAACCCCCTTATTCCCAAGTTGAACCTTTGACAATCACTTACAAGAAATTTTCTTTTTAAGTGAATCACTTTTGTAAAATAAGTGATGTTCACTTTTACAATAATGTTACTTTTAAATAGTGCGGCAATAAATTAAAATACTTAAGTGACTCACTTTTTATTTTATTTTATCTATGTAAAATTCACTTTTACAACAAAGTAACTTGAAAATAGAAATTGCATGCACTAAAAAGTAACTTAATAAGACTTGAACTCAAGACCTATTAAGGAATAAAACAACTTTGAACCAAGTGAGCTAAGTTTAAAAGGTACGTAAAAGAATGAAAAGAGAAAATGGGCTTTTTGTTTTTTTTTACTCTTCTCTCTCATTCTCCATGCTTGCCTTTTTTTCCTGCAAATCACAAAAAAAACGAAAAACAAAAACAAACAAAAAAATTTCACACTATGGGTGGGGTTAGATCTTGATTAGCTTACCCAGAAAAACTATGTTTTCAAGCTTTTTCATTGTTTCTAATTCACCGTGATCGCACAAGGTGCACGATAAAGAACATACGTAGTCAAGAAGACAAGAAAAAAAAAACTTTCCCTTTCTGTTTCTGATTCGCTGCGATCGCGCAAGGTGCACTGCAAATAGCATACACGGCCAGGGAAGGCAACAGTACGAGACTAAAATAATAAAGATCTAATAATAAAACTAATCAAATATGAGATATTTTAAAAAATAAAACAAATTCGTCACTGTAACATTATACCTTCAGATTTGTCAAAATTGGTGTTTCTAGATCAAATAGAAATGGTTTTCGATGAAACGAAAACAATTTTTTAATGGAAACAGTTCTCTGGATGCAATGGAATAGCTCCCACAGGCCACAGATGCATAAAAAATCTAGAACCAGAAACCCTTTCAAAGTATTGGAAACATCGGTTCCAGATCTTGATCAAAACCGAAAGAGACTCTTCATGAACACTCTGATACCATGTTTGGGTACACAGGGTACTCCCAAAATACCAAACACCTAGAGCAACCATTTCACACAAACATATCACAGATTAATACACCTATGTTTGTCATGTGGTTAAAACTCTTGAGAGGGAAACAGTCCACAGCCCCAGCCAAATAGCTACTTGGAGCAATTTATTATGCAAAAGAAAGAAACTTACATATGATCTTCTCATAATTGATCAACTAGCCAAAGACCCTACATGCTCTTTAAATATAGATCATGGACCAATTGGGTGTTAAGCCATGGATCAATGGTAGGTATGATCTAAGAGAAGTTGAATCTTCGGATCACTTTATGTCTAGAACATATCATGACTGTCGAATTAAAGAAATTACAAATGCATACTAATGCATACTAAAAAAACACACTTTACCTAATAGATATATTACACAAGTTGATCTTAACTAAATCCTAAGTGTCTAAATATCCTAACAATTTTTATGTCTTGATCAAAAAGCTAGATATATCTAACTAACCAAGTTAAGGAGCTCAAACTAGATTATGTTGTGTTGTTGCAGCAATGATTGTTTAGGTATCCAACTTTAGTGAGGGGTCAAGAAGATATTTTTGGTAGAAGTAATGGAATCTAGATTCTAAACATTCAAAGATTGAGGATTTCAATGGCCACAACTTCAACTTTATTGAAGTTGAAGATATAATACCTACCTCTTGAAAAAAATTAAAAGGAATTTGTCTTGAACAACACAAGACCTAAAGCTGTGGATTAGGAGATAATGTTGTGTTGTCGAACATTGTTGTATAAAGGTCCAATACAAAGATGGATCCAAAATACAAGGATCGCTTTTAAATTGACAAAGCATCCTGTGTTGGAAAATATAATATTGAGTTCAATTTACATTAGGAAGACAGTCTAACACAGATGGCCCCTTTAGCAGTATATTTCTCTTTAAAGGGAGAGAAGGAGCAGGTGGTTGAAGAGTGTTATTTTAACAACTTAGTGGTCAGGAAAAGAGAGAATTGGCGTGTATTTAGCTTATAAACCTATATGCTTACCTCAAAATGATCCGTTCAAATGAATAAACTCACAAGATTCCAAATTCAAAATACAAGATATACTATGATATGTAGGCGCCATAAGAAGCAGCTATTGCAGTTGCCAGGCAGTTGTCATTGGAAAAGACAAAAAGATAATATCATAGTACAACCCAAACAAAGAGGAAGTTAGGTATTTCATTGGAAAATTCAAAATTGTAATAAGGATATTTGATTTTTTTATTCACAATTCAAGAAAGTACAATGCAAATTTAGGAATCAAAGTATAGAACAAAAAATAAGCTAAAATTACGAAATAGCCATATGTTCTCTACAGAAAGCAGGGCATGTATGCAACTTCTATTCAAATGCACATTTCTAATATAAATGCCTTTCTTCTACATATCTCCTACAATGTTGAATTCTTGGTAACCTATTTTAAAACAAACTGAGATTATAAACATCAAACATAGATGATAGACAAGACACCAATATTGCAAGGTGAATCAGACAAAAAATAGCATCTATTTATTTGGGACTAAAACAAACCTGATCTGGAGTAAGATCGAACATTTTATTTCCATTTGAAAACAAAATGGTTGGCATGCTTGATATTTGATCATAGTCAACAACTGATTCTCCAGTAGGGCTTGGAAATCGGTCACAGAGATGAATAATACATTCAAGAATATTTAAAACACTAGTATTAGAGTAATTGATGCTAAAACAAATCTCAACATCCTTGTAAGATAAAAAAAAAATCATCAAAGAAGACAAGAAACTCTTATTACCTGACTCAAATAGGTCATAATCTGTTCCTTAGTATGGTTATAGAAAATTTGGTTTTGCACCCACATAACTGACATCTAACAAGCAATGCACATACCATCACTGATGCTCGACAATGTCTCTTTTTCATGCATTTTTTCTAATACGTTGGCCATTCCTGTGCTGCAAAGATCAACCATTTTCAGCATTATCAATAAATATTAACAAGGAAAAATCCAAATGCACAGTATCCCAAAAAGCTATTATTGATGAGTACACAGTTAGACTATGCACAATCATTTCAACAAAAAACAACATAAAGGAATCTCACCTGACATCTCTTGCACCATCATAAGAGCACAAGACAATCTGTGAGAAGATCTTCACAGGATTTGTTTGTAAACATTGTAGCTAATTTTGTCATTTTAGAAGCAACTGCAATTCTATAGTCAACGGACTCCCAAGAAATCCTACATAACTAACAGACATCAATCTAGTTGTCCAGTTATCTTTATGCCAAGAAGTTACTCATATTAAAGGTGCAATCTTACATGTCCCATTTTCTTATAATGAATCATATGGGCTTTGATAAATTAAAGGCATACCTATGCCATTAAGAGCTCCATAATCACATCTCCATATTGTGACACTGTAGTTTTGCATTCCTGGATAACAATAACCGAGGCTCCAATAGCATTGTTGATTTGTGTTATAATTCCCTTGAAAATCATAGCAAACATGATTGACAATGATTATAGAACAACATTAATGAACATCACAGATATTTTCACATCACAAATACATATTATGAGGAAACTCAGTATAAAAGAAACACAGGGTCTATAAAGCATTGCATATATTGCTAGGGTGGAAGTTTAGCAAAACAATGCATAGAAGTAACAAAGTGAGGAGCCCGCCTTGTATAGTGAATTACAAAAGTAGCTAGACATGCTTGGCTTAAATAATGTAAAAAAAAAAGTATCTCCCTTAGGTCCTTGATACTGGGGAAATTCTTGAAATCAGTTCAACTATATATCTTTCAAACTAGAAAGATAGCATATCAATTTATCAAATGAGCATTATTGAGCATTCGTTGATTGCTTGAGCATACAAGCATCAGATGTGCCACAACCCTGTGGTTTATATTATTTTATCGTGCACAAACCTAGAAAAGACCACTAGCTTGTACATGAAAATTCCAAAATATCAAAGGTTTGCAAGCTTTACTGATGGACCATGCAACAAAGAAGTTCCAAAATCTGCAATAGCAACACAACCTCCAACACATAAATCTGCAGTTAAATGTTCATAAAATGCCATCAATATTTTCATAGGATTCCTTAAGAAGCAATCATGTGCCCAATTGAAGAAGATGGACTGTATGCAGACCTGTCGATTAATCATCAATGAGGAAGTCTCCCATGTCAAACTCAAGGAAATAGCAACATCAATTTATTAAGAGTAGAATAATCCCATGACATACCTACTAGTAACTATGACTCATACAAAGAACATGGTATGCATGCGGTTATCCATAAATATAGTCAATCTTAAACGTGGAAAACTAACATGATTCTACTACATACCTCTCAGTAACCCTTTTGAGTAACAAGAGCATATTGATGTTTACCCTTGAAGTGATTAGGATCAACACCACCTAATATTATCTCTCCTCCCTCTTCCTAAGCCAAATTCATGTTCATCCAAAATGAAAATACTGGTTCTTTTACAAGGCCTTCGCTAACCATGTTATACATGTTCATAGCAGAAAGAGTGTTTTATCCAAAATACATATTTTGCAAATTTCAGTTCCTTTTTTTGTTAGCACAGCAAAGGATATTCTTCAGAAGACAACAAAAGGACTCCATATCAGCTAATTAAGTAAGACAGGTCTGGTACTTGTGATTATCAGCTTTGTGAAAAAATGACAATAAAAGTACTTTCCAAAGGTTTCACTATGATGTGTACTAAAGATTCCATAAAGTTGACTAGTGAATCTGGGCCTATGTCACAGAACCTCCAGGTTCGGAATTCGGCGAACCTAAAAAAATCAAAAATTCATTGAGGTTCACCGAACTTGAGAGACAAACCTCATTCCGAACCTAAACAGGTGAACCAGTTCGACTATCAAGTTCATCGAACCTGGTAAAAATGAACCCCAAGCTAAAAAAACACATGGTTTTCATGTATCGACAGGGTTTTCTCCATAGTTTAGACGAAGTAGGTATTCTCTTCCGTGAGCGATTGTGCGAACTGCTACCCGCTGCTACCGGCGAGTGTCGGATCATTTACTCCGAGATGCACCTTCCAAGGTAGTAAGCTATCTACCCAACCATTTGCACCTGACCCATGCTTGCAGTCAAATCTCTAGCTCACTCTGTTAACCTCCATCTTCGTCTCCACTCGCCGCCGCTGAAAATGGGCCTGGCAAATTTTCCAATTTTCTGACCAACTCCTGCATGGCAATTCGGTTCAGCTACTACCCAGTGAGAACCCTCCCTTGGTGCTTTGCCTGTAGGTAAGCCCAACACAACTCTGTCCTCACTAAGGTGTCTTTCTCAGCTCCTGTAAGCCCACAAAGAATTTTGCAAAGTGAGATATGATCTTTAGTGAAAATGTTTGGCCCTGAAGAACTTCCACCCAAAATTCGCTATGAATAAGAGTGGCTGCATTTGAGTGATTCGGCCATCGATTGAGAGGATTGTTGAAGTTTGGAGTGGGGAAGGGAACATGTTGGAGAGAAGATTGAGCTTTTGGGGACAAACAGATTTGTGTAGCTTCGAGTTTCATGCGTGCCTTCGAAGTAGACAATATATGGTGGCTTTAGTATATAGAGCCTGCCACTTTAACTGCGCTGTCTTGGAGACAACTTGGATATTTTCACTGTTATCCATCTTCATTTTCATAAAGATGTGTGTTGAAACATTTCATAAATTTCATAAAACTTTTCATCAATTTCATAATATTTGTTGTTGTGCACATGCATAAATATGGCTGTGTATATTTATCTCCCTGTTAACTTCAACTCCAAGTACATGGATAAATCTGAAAGTGTATAATTGTCCTGCAAATGAGTTTGTTTCTATTTGAATTTGATGCTTGACTCTCTATTTTGTCTTTTAGATTTTTTTGGTCATTTTTTTATGCATGGTTAAAATTAGAGTACTAAATTTCCAGGATAGTAGATATCTGGTTGGAATTAAATAATTTAGATGTCTCCAATAAATTTCAAAACATGAAACCATTTTTATAATTGAAATTGTAATAATAAATATTAACAATTTAATATTGAATTCATACTAAATTTCTTTGAAAAGCTGAAACCATTTTTATAATTAAAATTGTAATAATAAATATTAACAATTTAATTTGATTTCATACTAAATTTCTTTAAAAAAAATGGTTGATTGATGTAGTAAAATATATTAAGATTTGATGTAGAATTTTATAATATACTTAAAATTTAGAAATGATTATAATTGTATATTTTTAAGAGAATTGTTATAATTGTGAATATTAATTATTGAGATTGTAAAATTTTATAATAATAAAAGTAAAATTTAAAATTTATTATAATTGTATATGTTAGTTGTTGAAATCTAATAATTTTGATATTAAACTTTTTAATGATAATGAATTCACTTATTTATTAAAAAATACAATTTAACAAAATAAACAAATTCTATAATTT
>LPNX010428871.1:0-18714 GCA_001517045.1 Pseudotsuga menziesii | reverse complement strand
TTTTAAACAACCCATGGTTTTATTATACATGGGTGCAAGGCCTCCTACACAACCCATGGTTTTATTGTACATGGTTTAGTAGGGCCTTGCAAATGGTTTTAAGACCACTTGCAAGGCATTGCATATGGTCTTAAAACCATGGGGAAATGTTGTAATGTTCATTTCTAACAAAACAAAAAATAATAATAAATACTATATGTGGACCATAAATAATATTAAATAATAATAATAATAATAATAATATATGTGGACCTTAAACTAAAAAGATATCAATGGATATCTAAGAAGAGATTTGATCCTTCTCGGCGCTTGATAGAGCCTAGGATTTGGATCTACGCTGGTTTTATGTATTTTGTTTCCTAAAATACATCTCCCATGAGTTGAACAGTCATGTATTTGGATATTTTGTATATAACACATTGCAGTAAAAATCTACCACCTATCATTAATTGAAAATCTAAAATCAGTTAGATTGAATTTTTCTTAAGGAAATGTGAAAGTAAAAAGCTTTTTGACCATTACAAAATGTTGATACGGACCATTACAAGATGAACAAGGATCTGTGCATAATACATAGTTCATGAAGAATATCAAATATAATCTTGGTGCAGCCTTTGAGGGTAATCTTCGCTGGAAAGGAAATAAAGGTTTAGATTTTCTGAGCCCACTTTCGAAATGTGGGAGATTTAGTGAGTGAGATTAACATGATAACTTAGTTTAATGGAAAGGTTTGTTTATATTTGCACTAAGTATTCTTTATTGATAAAATGGATAAGAATCAAGATATTTTACTTAAAGTTTGTGTTTAATTTTTATTCCTAAATTTATTTCATGCGAGAGGATATATGTGTTGAGATCTAGAATACCTCCAGGTTGTGGAGGGTTTTAGTGGAAACTCTTGTGGAGGTATTGTTGTTCCAGATAATTATGTTCCTTATGCGGTTCCTCTGTCTCTACGTTAATTCTGCTCCTTGTGAGGTTCCTCTGTCTCAACCTTAGGTGAATTGGTCAAATATCCCCAAAAAAATGAAAAACCAGATCCATATGTTCGTGAAGCAAAGGAGTCTTCAAATAGAAAACTCATTGGCAGATGCATGCTCAACTGTGTAATAATTATATTTATCTTCTGTTTACAAAATATAGGTTTAAATTATTTAATGCTATTTGTATAAAGGGATTAAAATTTACTATATGTAAACATTTTGCATGTCTATTTTTTTTCAAAGGAAATCTCCACGGAAAACCCAGCAATACTTCCCCACATTAGTGGATGATAGAGGTGGTAAACCGTCGGCCATCCTCACAGATGGCCTAACCCCGAAGGACTCAAGGCTCGAACCCGCACGTCTTACCAATTGAGCTAACCCTTGGGGCTTCATTTTGCATGTCTATGTAACAACTGAATATGTCAAAAAAACTTCGCTTTAATGATGGCCAGATCTAGGTTTGAGTTTAATGATGACCAGATCTAGGTTTGAGTTTGAAACCGAAACTACCATTTCCATATAGATATCATATTAAATGAGCAATGGTGCTCATAAAACCAAAATTTAGAAATCAGGAGACGAGTTGGATAGCGATGTTGTAGTGCGATCATTTTGCAAAATTCTTCGTGGGTTTACAGGAGCCGAGCAAGGGGGCCTTAGTGAGTGCGAACATTTTGCAAAATTATTCGTGGGCTTACAGGAGTCGAGCAAGAGAACTTAGTGAGGACAGAGTTGTGTTGGGCTTACCTGTAGGCAGAGCAGCAAGGGATGGTTCTCACTCGGTAGCTGAACCTAATCGCCATGCAGGAGTTCGTCATAAAATTGGAAAATTTGCCAGGCCCGTTTCGGGCGGGGTCCAGATGGAGACGGAGATGGAGGCTAATGGAGTGAGTTAGATGTTTGACTGAACTCATGGGCCCAGGTGAAAATGGTCGGGTAGATAGCTTACTCCCCTTCCAAGATCCCTATGAGTCAGGCACTTTCCTCTAAAAACCTGCAATTGCACCTTTCAAAAACCCGCGAGTCGCGACTGCTGAGTGCCGACCAATCAGGTTAGCGCGTAGCGGTGAGTCCAACTATTAAGCTCGACACCAAGTTCCAACAGAGTACACCGGTGACCGAGGCTCGAGATCGCTCTGAAGCAACTTAACTGTTTCGAGACGTTCAACCCGATACGCAAAGTCAGTGCCAGTCAAGATGGCGGGTCTGATAAGCATCTCTTGGCTGCCACTTCTCTGTTTTGAGAATTACTATCCAATTGTTAAATATATAGCATACTTAACCATTGTTCTTTTTAATTTAATGAACATTAATTCGTGATATCGTAATATATATATAAATATAATTTGTTTTTTTTGGAAAAACGTATATATACGTACGTACCTATGACGAACCTCATAAAAAAATTCGAACCCGAATCGAACCTGAAGGTTGCCAAACCCGAACCTGGTGACATTAGATCTCGATCATGAATGGACATTTAATTTTTTAATTATCTTTCTGTCAACTACTGATATCTGAGATTTAAATCTGAGCTTTAATTTCCTTCTCTTTGATGTACCTATTTTCCATTTGAATGGACGACGCAGAAAGTCATGCATCAGTTGGTAACGATGCATTAGTGTATGAAGAGAGTGGTTCAGGTGCGAACTGCACTTTGGAGTTTAATGATATTTGTGGATCTTCAGACTGTTTGGAAGAAAACACTATATCTGATTTAGCTGGAATTTTCCAGAAAGTTCAAACGCTGCAATGCGATGAGCGCCTTTACAAACTAGACATAGTCCAATGTAGAAAAACCGAAGGTTTAATTGGGATGGTCATAAAAGTTGCAGGTGATTCATACTCTTACAGCACCATTGGTTACAGTGAAGATGAGGTTGAAGATGAATATGAAGATGAAGGTGATTCTATTCTCGATGACTCTTCATGGATTGTTTGGAGTCTGGACCAATCATTTGGAGACTACTGAGAAAATCAGTGACATTGAGGTGCTCGACAGGGTCTTCTTTCATGGTGAATTTGTTACAGCAGCTTCAGATCCATCAGGATAGATAGGCATAGTGGTTGACATGGATCTTGCAGTAGATTTGTTGACTCCCACACCGGTTACTATAAAAAACGTTTCCAGTAGAAATCTTCATCGAATAAGGGAGTTTCTACTAGATGATCATGTATTTCATGGATCTTGGGTGGGAAGAGTCAACAAAGTAGTTGATAATGTGACAGTTATATTTGATGATGGATAAAAATGTAAACTAATGGAGGCCGACCCTGGTCGCCTTATTTCAATCTCCCAAAATTTCTGTTATCCTTATTTTCCAGGGCAGCGTGTCCGGGGCAATTCTTCTGCGATTTTCAAGAATGCTCTATGGTTGTGTGGTAAATGGAACAAAAAACTTATTGAAGGTACAGTTGTTGATGTGGAAATCATATCAGTTGATGTAGATTGGTTTCCTAAACGGAATCCTGGTTACAATACCCTGTCACGTACCATGCCTGCAATGTTACAGGACCCTAAAAAGCTAAATCTATTGTCTTATTTTCATATGCTAAATGGTTTCTAGGAGACTGGTGTCTGCTTTCTGCATCTGAAAGGGGAATCTCATAAGTTACTCTTCTCGTCACAGATGACGTCAACAGAGCACTATTTGTGTGCAACAAATGGACTAAGGTAGATTTTTTATGGCAAGATGGCACATGGACGTGTGTAAATTAAAAAGCATTGATTCACATTGATGATCTTAGGGATCATGACTTCTTTCCTGAACAGTTTGTATTGGAAAAGGGTTCGGTTGATAATGTTGAGGCTTCCGCAGCCAGACGAGTAGGAATTGTAAAAAGTGTGGATTCAAAGGAGCGCACAACAAGAGTAAGGTGGATGAATCCTATCAAATATCTAAAAGATGCCCTCAAATTTGATGTGGAGAAGTTAATAAATGTCTATGAGCTAGCTCAGTATCCATATTACGACTATTTTGTTGGGGACATCGTTGTATGTCTATCTCCGGTCTCTGAGCCTGGCATTGTCAATCACTTGATTTTCCTTCTTTCTTTCTTGAATAAAAGTCTCTTGGAATCTGATCGATCGGAGATATCATTGATGTGACGGATGGAGACTTTGAGGTAGCATGGGCAGACGGAACGATGTCAAAGGTATACTATTCTCTTGTTTGCTGGTAACCTGTTCTGTCGTTGCTTGATTATATGCTTGATTATAGTGACTAATCACCCATATTATATGTTTAAACTACTGAAAAGGAAAATATTTTTCAATCAAGTTTTCCTTTTTGAATGACTGATCTTATTTTCCCTGCATGCTACAATAAGATTTCGTCATAGCAATGGCACCCTTAATTACATTCGCACCAATTCATGCATGATATAACCAAGAAAGTACTTGTATCAGCGATGTAGGCCAAGGTTTTTTGGTCTCTGTAGAGGGAAGATCTACTTATTTGTTCCTCCTTTGACTCCACTGCTTGGACCAAACAATTTTCATATATTTTTCCTGCTTGTAGTTCTTTTATGGAGGCAGAAAGGTCTGCTAACTTTGAATGAACAGTATTGAATTAGTTTGGCAGTATGATTACCTAAAGATTACATTTTTATTTGTTTGTTATGATGCATCCATCTAGATCAGCAAAGTTGAAAAAGATGGTAAACATGATGCTGCAAGATGGGAACCAGTTGATTCTGATTCAACTGATTTAGCTGAGTTTATATCTAGTACAATTGATATAAAACATATAGAAGAAGAAGATATAGTGCATAGCTTTCCTAGTTCTAGTTGTCACCAGCCATGACACTTCAAACGTTTTGATAGTGTAAAGGACCCTGTTGGTCACTACTATCAAAATGAAACAGGAAAGGTACATTTTTGGAAATGCATGCTTTTCTTAACCCATTTTGTGACTCTCTTTGGCAAAAGCAATTTTGTTTTCATGGATGAAGAAATTTCAACAAGAATGGAACATCCTTGAAAATGTTTTACCAAGTAATTCCTATTCCATGCATATCATTTTCTACTGGGTTAGCTTGATGAAGTCATGTTATTTACACAGATTATAAGGGAATAGCTTATCTAAACACTTAGTTAAGCTTCCTTGTTCTTTTTTTCTTATTGTTAATGTAAGCAAAGTTGTTTTGACACTCCCACAAAGCATCCACACTCGTTGTACCCTTTAGCATTTTATCTTTAGATACTTCTCTTCACTTTTTATTCATAACTGAAAAATCAATCTCCTGCATTTGATTATCTTATTGAATTTATCATAATTTCTTACGAGAGGAAGTTTCATTAATGTAGTTGGAAATAACAACCCAACAACTGTATTAAGGAGAGAAGTAATTTTCTTCTTGTAGCCCAATTATGCCTAATCATACAGTTCACTCACGAGTCATGTGTAATCAAAGAGAAGAAAAAAACTAATAGAATTATAAACAGACATGCTTTCCCTTTTCTGAGTTGGTTGTGAAAATAAAGGTTGTCATATATAAACTCATTGATTGGACAAATTCAATTTTTGTGAGAGTCTATGAGGATAGGATGGATTTTCTGAGGGACATGGTTGTTTGAGCAGCTGGGACTCCATATTTGAATGGGATTTTCTTCTTTGATATTTTTATTCCTGTCAAGTATCCCGATGGAACACCTATAAGCACCTTATTACAACTGTTTGATTTGAAACTGAAATTGTTATCTACATTTTGTTTTGATCTTCAATATGGATATTGAAATCTCCAATGTATTTATATTGGTTTTTAACTGGTTTGCAGTTGGTATACTACCATTCTGGTGGACTAAGGTTGAATCCAAATCTGTATGAGTGTGGGAAAGTATGCCTGAGTCTTTTAAACACTTGGACAGGAAAAGGAAATGAAGTTTGGAACCCAACATCATCAAACCTTCTACAAGTCCTTGTTTCTATTCAAGCACTGGTACTAAATTCTAAGCCTTACTTTAATGAACCTGGAATTGAAAATCAAATGGTTCGGTTGAAGGGGAGAATAACTCTCTAACATACAATGAAAACTTGTTTCTTCCATCATGCAAGACAATGTTGTACATACTACACAGGCCCCCAAAGGTAGAATTCTAGGGTGATTTTTGTTTCTAATTATCTTATTTAACTTCTTTGCGGAATCATTTTAAATCCACTTACTGTTGTTTTTGAAATGTAACATTTTGAAATGCCTAGATGTGTATGTAAAAGAAGAAAAGGATTTTTCTTGAGTTTCCGATGAAGCAAAAGTAAAAAAAAGATCTCATCATGTGATTAGAGATGTGAAGGAAAAGGAATTCTATAATCTAACCTTTGAATTTGAGAGGCATGACAAACTCACAGGATCCGAAGTTTCATCTTTTTCTTCAACACTTGCAAGTCAGGCCCTTAAAACCATGTGGTGTTCTCGAGCTCTATGAAATCCCTTCTACAAGACTGCTCCGAATTGGCCAACATTATGTTACGAGAAGCACATGTACTCTAGATCCCTTCATTGTGCATCCAGATTTGCAACCACATCGAGTTTCAAATGCTTAGATTCCTTTGGGAGGGTTAAATGGGGACACTTGGGCACATCAAATTGCTACTCTTCATCCATTTACTCCATATATAAATTCCCCCACTTCACATCCCCCTGCATACTCCAATGAAAAATAAGTAGACTCTAAACTAGGAACCTGCTGCTGCCACTCCTGCACCTCATCTTCATCAAAATCCAGCTATACCGCCTTCAACTTCTCATTAGATTTATGACTGATATTCCACAAAATATTTGAAACCCTCGACAACTCAACTACATCTAATGAAAAATGGGGTTCATCTACAACCTTGCTCTCCCCACGGCATCTCTACTTCAGAAAACCTCAACCTGGATTGGTTTCTTATGTCATTTCAAAAAAACAAAACAAAATGGTGTATTTACTAAGAAAAAAGTTTAAAGGAACCACAGGAATTTGAAGGCTACCCGGTTCTCAAATGGATTGAAGCGCTATCAATAGTAGGGGAATCAAGAAGGTGAAAAGGGTTCGGTAGATGATTTAAACCAAGCCTAGTTTCATCCACAACAGCGTACGATTCGAACCCTTGATATGACTGGGACTGTGAATTCCTCTTTTATGAGTCCCTAAATTGCCTGTGGTCATGAGATCTTGTGCACAACCTATGAACTGTACAATGAAGGTAAAGTCTAGATATTTACCCCTTCTCAAGTACTTCAAAAGAACATCACTCAAGCAAATATTTTTTGAGTATTTAAGTATTTTAATGGGCTATGCCTTTAAGTTCATGGATCTTTGTTATGTCTTCGCTCAGTTGATGTCAAGGGTCCCTGTCCATCTTGCTCATTTATCTTAATCTATGCACAGTCCAGGTGGAAGGTTCAAATGGCCCAAATGGTCTAGGTCCATGTTTAAATGGCCAAAAGTATTTCATTATGTTTTGTTTTATTTTCTTATAGTAATTTTTTTATTTGTTTTATGTTTATTTTTTATGTTTTTTTAAGTAGGTATCAAAATTTTGTTTATTTTTTAGTTTATTTTTTATGTTGTTATATATATATTTTTGTTGGTTTTTATGTGTGGTAAAAAATGTAATGAAAAAATTCTATAAATTGGGTTTGAATAGGTATAATTTTTTGGCACGATTTTGAAAAAAATTGATCATAATTTTTAAAATTCCAACTTACAATTATCATTTTTTGGAATTTTTGGTTTTGCGAGGTTTTATGAGGGTTTTAAATCCATTAAAGACAATATCAACAAATTAATCGGGAGGCACAAAATAGGCATATTTCAACGAATGAGATGCAAAAGACTCTTACTTCCCGAAACTTCAACTCAGAATCAAAAGGGCTAAACAATGACGATTTTGGCCATATGAAATATGATCATAATAAGTTCGATAAGTTGAACACAATGGTATAAAATTGAAGACATGGTAATTATTTTAACTGGAAATGACCAATATCCTAGACACGACACTAACTCGACTATCATGACGATGTAAAAGACACAACTTGGAAAAATTGTCGAAGGGGTTATACAAAAGTGTAAATGGAGAAATGAGATACGGATGTGATAAGCATATTTCCCTAAACATGATTGTGTAGGCAGAATGATTTTACAAAAAACTTCACTAGGTTCTCCTCTTATGTCATTTTTCAACACTTTAGAAACATGTCGATATAGTCGAGACCCAACTTATATTATTTAATGGGTCTCAAGGGTCTCTATATTGATCAAAATAACAAAGGATATAATTAACAGATAGCTGGGTTGCATTAATTCAATTGTGTTAATATAGGGACGTGTAAATATATATTATATGTATTTTAGAATTTACTAAAATCTAACACTGCAGATGGATTCAAAGACCCTCTTAAAATTATAACATTGTGGATAGATTTAGAGACCCCCTTTTTAAGGGGGTCTCTAAATCTATCCGGAATGTTAGAATTTAGTAAAATATACAAAATCATTGTCAAATTTGCAATTTTTTTCATTGTCAGAGTGACAACTAAAAATGACCAATTGTTATGTGGTCATTTTTAGTCTAGATATCCCGTGACCAAAAGTGGTCATTTTTAGTTGGTTTTTATCACGTGACCAAAAGTGGTCATTTATCTTGGTCTTTTTTAGTTAGCTCACTTAAATTTTTCAATTTTGGTCATTTTTCCCTTGAAAAAAATTGTGGTGACCAAAATTTGGGTCTCCTAGTCACTAATCTCTCATTTTCCACTAGTGCATGTAGAAATAATAACTCTAGTTCTATGAAGAAATAGAGCCTTGATGATAAGAAGAAACATCGGATGTAGATCTAACTACAAGATAATTCTCACAATCATGCACAAGGAAAATAGAGAGCAGAATAAAGAGACTGGATCACATTGTTATGAAGAAAAATTCCTATGGCTTGTGCTAGACCAAAACAAAAAGTATGACACCAGAAATCAATCCACGTCTAATATGCTAAAAGAATAAAAAAGTCTAACACTAAGGGATGAGAAGCATACCTTATTTCGGGTGTTCGTAGAAGATCCCCATTGAGCTTTCAATCACACTTTCACCTACATTTCATCCTCAACTGTTGATGTATTTGTAACTTCGAAATGTATTCATCTATGTATCTTATATGTATTGTAACCCGATGTTTGTTCCGGGATGTATCTATTATGTAATTGAGTCATGTTGTCATGCCCCGATGTTCCAATCGGGAGAATCAATAATGTAAACAAGTAATCTCAAGTCATAGTGGCTAACCCTCCGATTGTCTAAGGGTTAAAGTCCCTGCAGTTCCGGGGCACTAGGGTTATTAGACTCTCCTAATAGAGGTTGTCCCTAGTAGGGTTTTAGTCATGTTGGGATTAGTATAAATAGGGAGTTGGGGTCTCTATTTAGTACACATCACTCACACACTCAAGTGTAGTGCATAGTTGAGGAAGGAGAAGACACCGGGGCTAGACAAGAAGAAGATTACTGCTGTCGGGAATGCATCTTACTGTTTTGGGGTTTTACATCTTGTGTTGATTCTATCTCTGAGGAAGTTGTCGGGTTTTATCCATTTATGGTTTTCCCAAAGAAAAACACTATGTTCATTGTCTCTTGTGTTTGATTGTTGTACTTGTTGTTCTCTCAGTTAAAGATCCTAACATAATGCTAGCTTAATGTTGAAAAACTAACATGGTATCAGAGCTAACCTGAGAAGAAGACACTGTGCAGCTGCGGGAACTAGGGCTTCCTAGTTTGTGGATCTTCCTCCGTAGATTTTTAGCAAAAGTAAGGTGGAATAACTCTCCTCCTTAGGGCACATCTTTCTGTCGAAGCAGAATCCAAGTCTGAGGTTTTTTAGTTTTGGAACTGTCACTACTGTCGAAAATTAGGGCTTTTTACAGAAGAGGAATTTTTTAGTGAGCCTAGGCCTGGATTGATCTCCTCCCCAAAATCGAAGTTAGGGACAAATTTCAAGGCATTTGGGTGGACAGAACTCCAGAAAAGCAAAACCCTAATTTGCTCCTGAACCAGCTCTGCATGATTTCAGCTCAAGTTTCAGATCCGACATCTTGAACCTGGTAAGATCTAAACTATTTTGTATTTCCATTTGAGGTTCTCAGTTAAGATGTCTCATCATACCAAGCTTAATGAAAAGCTTGAGGGAGCTGATAACTTCCGAGCCTGGAAGTATAGGATCTCCCTGGTCCTAGAAGAAAATGAGTTAGACTCCTACATCCATGAGGAGGTTCCAGTTCTAGAGGGAGATGAGGCAAAGGCCTTACATAAGAAGAAGATGGTTATGGAAAAAAGGATCATTGTTGATTCTATCAAGGATCACCTTATCCCATAGGTGTCCTCTCTCAAGACACCTAAAGCTATGTTTGATGCCCTAACCAAATTGTTTGAAGGGAAGAACATAAACCAGAAGATGAACCTGAGAAACCAACTAAAGAATGTGAAGATTCAGAATGCAGAAACAATCCAGTCTTACTTCACAAGATTTTCTTAGATCAAAGAGAAACTAGAAGCAGTTGATGAAGAAGTGGAAAATGCAGAGATTGTAATGACTACCTTGAATGGCCTTCCTAGGTCATGGGATTCTTTCATCCAAGGAATCTGTGCTAGAAAGAAGTTAGTCAAGTTCAGCAGACTATGGGAAGAGTTCTCTCAATAAGAAGCTCAGATAGAAGCTCGAGAAGAGAAGATGGGAAGTGAATACCAAGCTCTCATGGTACACTCCAAGTCTCACTCCAAGTCAAACAAAATAAGACCTCATAGCTCCAGAGGTAAGCACTCTCACAAAGATAACACTAGAAAAGATGTATCTAGGATCATATGCTATACATGTGATGAAGCAGGACACTATGCAAGGAATTGTCCTAACAAACAGAAGATAACGAAGAAGAGCAACAAAAGAAGACATCATGCTCATGCTGCAGAGGATGATGAACCATCCAGGAAGAGATCCAGATATGAAAGTGAAGATTCCACTAGTGGAAAATGAGAGATTAGTGACTAGGAGACCAAAAAGTTTGGTCACCATAGATTTTTTCAAGGGATAACTTACCAAAATTGATAAATTTAAGTGAGTTAACTAAAAAAGACCAAGATAAATGACCACTTTTGGTCATGTGATAAAACTAAACTAAAAATGACCAAGATAAATGACCACTTTTGGTCATAGGATAAAACTAAACTAAAAAGGACCAAGATAAATGACCAAAATTGGTCATGGGATGTCTAGACTTAAATTGAGCACATAATAATTGGTCATTTATTTGGTCATGTTTAGTTGTGTCACTCCAGCAATGGAGAATTCTCTCCTAAATTTGCATACAACAATAGTTGTATTTTATCATATTTTTGCATGCATAACATGTAATCTATATTACCTTAGCACATAAAAATGTAGTGTAGGCATGGATAGTTTCAATCAAAGGACCATCTAACAATTGCATATTCTACTATCCAAAAGATTCATATTCCTTGTGTGTACCATTCATGATCCTTCTAGTGGAAAACACATCTTCTAGAAATTTGGATCCTACTTTGTCAAGACTACTATTTGACACCATTTTTTCATTTTTTTTCAACATAAATGGTCTCTTCTAAAATGTAATATGAGATGAAGTTGTGTTCAATACTATTTTCATCAAATACTCAAAATGTCTCTCACTAACTACACATTTAACTTTTGAGTTATTCATAGTTGATGCCATTTCGTTGCTCTAATTCTTTGTATGCAACACATATTGATATCTAGAATCTAATGTTTTTACAAGGAAATACTCTAGCTCAATTTTCCTTGAATTACTGAGATATATATTTTGCAAAGAAAAGTCCTCTTTAGGTAAATGCAATAAGTCTAAATTACTATGCAGTGTGGAAGAAGTAGAGCTTGATTTGCATTTGTCACCTTCATTAGTACCATGGATTTTCTCTTTTTGATGTGAAGCACTTATCACCATAAAATAAGGTTTTGTGATGGTTAGTATTTTGTAAGACATTTAACACTCCCTCATGAAAGAATTGAATGGATTCACGTGAGTGAGAGTTCCCTACTTTTATTGCTTAAAATACAATCCCAATTTTTGTAGTATTTTTATGTGAATTTTTGATAGTGTTCCTTTCTCTTGTTTGTACATAATTCTTCTTTTTTCCCACTCTCAATTTTCCCGCGCCCCTTAGGCTCGGAAGGAAGCAAGGTATTATAGTAGAATTTCTAATCCGCCGTTTCGATTTTGAGCAGTCCACCATTTCGTCGATTTGGAGCAGTCCGCCATTTTGATTTGGAGAAGATTCAGTCCGCTACCATTCCATTCCAAATGTCTTCAATAAGTGACATTGAGCTATTTTGATTTGGTTCTGCTGTCATTTACAAATCTTCCATGTGTTCATCAGAAATTGTTTTCACTAGCTGTAATGTTCAATCTGATACACATACATATTGCTCCTGTACAAAACACTACCAAGATTTTGTCATGGCATAGGTATGTATGTGGATTTGCAGGTCAGAGACCTCAAACTCCTGGTGGCCTCGGCTTAATCTGGTTACCACTTCCTCTTTTTTTTTTCTTTTCACCCTCTTGGGGATATTTAGGGGTTACAAGCGTTTCTTCAGGCGAGCTATGCTGGAATCATCAGATTTTGTGAAGGACGATACTCTGAAAATATGTTGTACAGTTGGGGTTGTGGTTTTTGCTATTCAAGGCCCCAGATTGCACTATATTCTCATCCCTGAATCAAACTTGGGTCAACAATTTGGGGAACTGCTTGAAGATGTTGAAAATGCGGATGTCACATTTGATGTATCAGGGGAAAAATTTCATGCCCACAGAGTTCTTCTGGCAGCACGTTTCCCTGTATTTAAATCCATGTTTTTTGAGTCCTCTGGGGAGTGGAATGAAAAAGAAATTAGCATCAAAGGCATAAGGCCAGAGGTGTTTAAGGTGAGATTTCATTCTTCCTATGATTATGGAATTGTGCTTTATCTTTATTTTAATTTTGGAAGATTGGGTATTTGCCTTGAGCTTGTAATTTTTTTCCTTAAATTATTGTCTCCTTTCTCATGAATGTGTCTCCTTTGTTCCCTTGAATGCAATGCAGTCTATGCTACACTTTATTTATAGAGATACCCTTCCAGATTTAGAGGAACATGCAGATTTAGGAGAGATTTCTGATCCATCCCCTTGCTTTTTGACACCTGAGACAATGATTGAATATTTGCTCACAGCAGCAGATCGGTATGGTTTGTGTCAGTTAAGGTGCTTGTGTGAGTCAAGAATTTCACAGGGAATAACTGTGAACATTGTTGCTAAAATTCTTGAACTGGCCCAGCATTACCCGGCTTCTCAACTCAAATCTGCATGCCTTAAATTTGCTGCGACAAACTTGGAAGGTATGCAGTATATTTCAATTAATTATAAACTAAACATAGGAGTTTATATTGTTGAGAAACATCAATTAGTTGATTCTATTAAAAATTTCACCTTGATTTGTTTCTGTAGAAGTCATGAAGTCAGAGGGGTTCGAATACTTGAAGGAGAAATGTCCATCTCTGCAGTTGGAACTTCTACAAACTGTTGCACAATTCAAGGACGATTGAAACATGAAGGGAAAAGCTGGAATGCAGCAAGTCAAGAGTTAGATGCCTCTGACAGTAACATAGAAGAGAAAGACCAAACTTAGGGATACCAATCTACACAGAAATCTGATCATTCTGATTAACTGAAGGGCACTATTTTTGAGATATTTCTGGCTTTGGTGATACATTAACTGGGATGCTCCTGAAGAAGAAATGAAATATCTTTTTCACTCTGGAGATCATTTGAGGTGATGAGTTTGTAAGATGCATCCCATCTTCTGCTAATAACTGTGGAGCAACCAGCATGTTTTTTTTAAAAATATCTTTGTGGACTTTCAAAATTGATATATAATTTCATTGTACTTTGAGAGATGCACTGTTTCTTTCTAAATACACATGGATATCGAAGCCACAGGAAGGGTGGCCATTATGACTGTCTATTACAAAAGGATCTGCTGCTTATTTGATATCTGATAAAATTCGACCTCTTGTCAAATTGTCAAGGGCTCTATCTTCATTGCTTGGACATGAAATGCGGGACACAATGAGGATGCAGTCTTGCATCATATTCTCTGGACGCAATAGAAATAAGCAGAATGAGAATAGACAGGAAATAATCCATGCAATGCTTATGAATGTTCAAGGATTGACACGAGAAAATGTTGCAAGAAATCTGCAGGTATAGTTGAGTTTCTACTATATTTTTACATACCTAAAACTGAATCACCTTTCATGCTTAGATTTTGGATGCTAATTTCTAGATATGTTGTATTATTTGTCTTTTTATGATTCTATTGTTTCTGCAGGTCTAATTGATTTGTAATATAAATATGTGTATAGATTTGATTAAACAGAGCAGTCATACTATTTTACTTACATATTTATCTGAATTGATTAAAATTAAAGCCTTTTTTGATGGTGTGCTTTTTCTTTTTTGAATAATCTGTAGAAGTATAGACTGTACTTGAAAAGGCTCAGCGATGTGGCGAGTCAACAGGGTAGCATGGGCAATGCATTTGGAGGAGGCAAGGAATCTTCGTTTGGTTCTCTTTGCCAAGTAGATGGAATTGGTGATTTGCAAGTTCTTGCTCAATCTGGTCACCTATCTGCTCATGCTCTTGAATCATTGCAAGCAGGAGTTCTGGGTAGATTAAATGGTTCAGTAGGCTTGGGTTTACCAGGTCTGAATTCCTCTGGAATGCTCCAATTTGCCTCTCTTCCAGGCCTAGGCTGTAATAACAGCATTGGAAGAGCACAAGGAATTGCACCTATTAACAATCCAATGAATGCATTTCCTTGTTTATCAATTGGACTTGAACTAGATCAGTTACAGCAAAAACAACAAATTGCTAGACTTGGAGATATAGATTCTCTTGTGGATGATCCTGCAGGATTTCGCACGATGCAGTTGACAGCTACAAATAGTTCCCCTGTTGGCCTGGGTGGAGGTAGCAGTGGCAACATCTCAGTGCATTCAACAAATAATGCTTTGGTGTTGCAATTGATGCAACAGCAGCAGCAGAAGCATGGAAGGGGTTTGACCACCTTAACCACTGAAAGAACTATTAGTCAAATATCGGGGGCAAGTGATATTAACATGGTAATTTCTTCTCAACTACCTAATATTATGAATGGAAATAGTGGAAACTGGGGTAATGGTGCCGCAGTGTCAGTTTTACCAACAAATGCACATTCAGTGGGTGGCCCTCTAAGTAGTACAGGTTCTGGTGTGCAGAATGTAAGGGAAAGCCTTTTAAGTGCCTCAAATGTTGATTATATGTCAATGGACATTTCTGTTCCTCCAGTTAATTCTCTTGTAGGGCCTAGCTCTCATAATCTTATCCCAAGAAATGATCCCTCTTTGTCCTCTATTAGTGCAATGAACAATAGCACTGTGAACATAAGCGAAGTTGTGCCATGTGACAATAGAAGACCTAATCTTCCGATTCTTAGTAATATGAATACTAGTCTTAGACAGGGTATGAATCAGATTATAAAGAAAGACTAGCAAAATCATAATCAAGATTTTGGAACCATTTCAAATCCTCTATTAAATACTCAGTTGAGCTGGGCATCTCTTCTTAATCAGAAAATGGTGGGAACATATACTGCGCAATCTCAGGGGTAGAACACTGGATTTTGTGATCAAAAGATGAATTTGGATTTCAAACCACTAGTGAACTCAGTTGTTCCAGGGTTTGGTGGATGGTGTGAAAGTGAGCAATCCACTGCAGACAGTCAAATGAAGTTGAGGGAAGATTATCCAATAGATCATGTAAAGATGGAGAATGGATTTCTCTCTGAAAATTGCAATTCCGGAGATGAACTTATGAACATTATCTTTAGACAAGTAAGTGTGTTTTTACGAAGCCCTCCTGAGATACAATATAACATTCTAAGCTAGGTCTCTTAATTGTGCTTTTTCTTTATGGTTATTGATGAGCATATACTAATACATTTTGAAAAAATAGGTTTCAACTTACATGGCTTGCAGTCATAGTAGTCTGTTATGCTTTTTTTGGGCACTGATTGAGCCTGTGTTTGTTCTCTTTGGCAAATTTGACTTGTATTTTTTTCCTTAATCTAGTTTTCTTATGTGGATTATTTCCTAGATCTCTGTTTCTGTGAAGCGTCTTGTATTGATACAATCTATGTTTGTTATATATTTTTAACATGCCAGTATTTTATTGTGTATTAAGAAAGTCACTTCAGTCAATTACTGTGAAGCACAAACAGTTGTCCTTATTTGTTCTTTGCCTTCCATGACCGTTGCATGCTTTCTCTCTTTCCTTTCTCATGTCATAATGTTGCATGTGGAAAGGTGGGTTTGGACTAGTGGTTAGGGGGTTGGTACTCACAAATTTAATATGTTGGACTTCAATATTATACATCTCAATGTCATTGTAACTACAGCTGACTATATAATGTAACATAAACAATTTCATTTGCACTACTAACAAAACCCCAGATTTTGATTGAAGGCAAAATTTAATCTAATTTACTTTGTATGAAACTACCCATTTTCTACCTAAGAAAATTCTATACACAGAATATAAGTTAGAAATATAATTATTAATGCTGGTGTTGATGCTAAACACAGTGGCAGCAAAGGGATTATTTTGTTAAGTTGTTAAATCACCCTAAATATTAATTATTGATCCTTCTTTTTGCTAAAATTCCAGCTATATCTTCCCTTTCCATGCAAAAAATATTTGCATCTTTGAGGTATGAATTTCTATAGAATGTCTTGTTTTATTGCCAATGTTTTGGGTGAAACCATCTAGAATCATCGAACCCTCAACCCCGTGACATCATTGTAGTTTTATGATTATTGAGGCTGCTGCCATCAAAGATGGAAGTCGTGTCCAATTTTCTTTTCTACGGTGGAAATTTCTTGAATAGGCAGGTCCTGTTACATTCAATTTATTTTCATCCATGCAGTTTCATGGTTATTGAGGCTGATGTTCATCTTTAATGGCAAGCGTGCCCAGTTTTCCTTTTTGGGTGAAAATGTCCAGAATTGTCAACTCCTGTGAAATTTGATTTGTTTATCTATCTGTGGAATGTTATGGTTATTGAGGTTGTTATTCAGTGATGTATGATTTTAATTTTTGGGCAAAAATGTCTAGAATGTCAACTCTTGTGACATTTGACTTTTTTCCATCCATGCAATTTTATTTTTATGGAGACTCATTAATCTTCGATGTCAGTTTTTTTGTCCAATTTTCTTTTGTGATTGGCTAAGTGTATTTGTCATGGTGTCTGCAGTAGCATGAGGGGATCAGTTTCATAGATTGTAATGTGGGATGTGATGGTTATCCCTTGGAAAGCTGCATGTGAAATGGGTTTGTGCTAGGTGGAAAAGAGGTCTGTGCTATCTAAAGCAGCTCAGATATGGTGTATAATTAAGGTGCTTCAGTTTGTCTCCAATCCCTTGTAATCATTGCAGTAGATCCATTCAAAGAGGACTTGTTAACCTTCAACCCCTTCATTACTTCTTGCGGAATTTGTACAACTTACAGTTGCTTGCATATGGTTATTTTCCTAATGTGCATTGAGCCAGCATTTCCATATTTTTCTACATGGCTCAGGTTTGCCAACACTAGAAGACAAGAAGCAAGACAAATGATTAGTTGCAAGAGACCAATTGCAGAGTTTGTAGATGATTAGGAACACTCAGAATTGGTCAGGACAACTAGAGATCATCTGGAATCTCTATGAACACTCAGTGTTAAGAATGACTAGAGATCATCTGGAATCTAACCAAGTTGACTACTATTTCAATAAATTAAAAGCTAAACACTCTTTCGTTGCTATCCAAATATGTCCAGTATTAACCTTTATTGTTTAGATAGTCAATCCATGCTCTTTCAATATAAAACAGTTTTGTTATCTTCCAAAAATTGTAGCCTATTTCGGAATGGAATGGGAGGAGTCCCTTTTTAGTTGCCTCATATATTGTATGTGACGTTTGCAAATTATAAATAATATATAATTATGGTGGAATTAATTCAACTTGCCGTGTTTATATAATTATGGTGCAATTAATTTAAATAAGCCAAACAACTGAATAATTTCCTCTACTGTTAAGGGTGGTGAAATAGGTATGGTTTGCATTTCTCCATCTCCTTTAACTACAGTGTCGTGTGATGATTGAGATTCTAAAGCTTACCATCTACATTCCCCCTTCTTGTGGTTTAGTACCTTAAAGATTTTTTTAGGTGACAAGAATAGTATATTTATACTAGAAAGTCAAAAGGCTGCAGAGTTTACAAAGCTAAATTTTGGACAAACCTGAGATTGCCTTCCATTTCTATGATGTAGCCTTACCATCTACAATCCCCCTTCTTGTGGTTTAGTACCTTAAAGATTTTTTTAGGTGAAAATAATAGTATATTTTTACTAGAAATCCAAAAGGCTGTAGAGTTTACAAAGCTAAATTTTTGACAGACCTGAGACTGCCTACCATTTCTGTGATGTAGCCTTACTAACCCTAAAATCAACTGGCATTAGGCCTACCCACATAATCTACTACCCCTATATAGCTTATTTACTGAGAATTACAGATTGTGTAATAGTTACAAACCCCAATCTGGATTCTGGATCCCTCAAACCGCTCATTAATACCTCTGCTTAAATATAGTAACAAA
>LPNX010428844.1:0-13027 GCA_001517045.1 Pseudotsuga menziesii | reverse complement strand
TTATTTTACCGCAAGCACTCCAACACTTCACTTTCAGTTTCATTTACTTTCTGTTCTGTAATTGCTCATGTGGTGAATGCTTGACATCCGTTTAAAGTGCTTTAAGTAAATCAAACTTAAAGTTTTTCTTTCCTTTATTTACTGTTGGTTAATAATTTCCATTTAGAGTTTTATTCTACTCTTAACTTGTAAATCTTGTTCATTGGTTAATATTGATAAATTTAGATCAGCTGTACATTGCTTAAATACTTTGATTTGTTATTGTTGTAACTTATAATCTTTTGACTCCATTTAATATAGGCACTGGTCTTGTAATTTTGTAATCTTAATAAAAAGATCCCTTTAATTAATCTTCAATTAATTAATAAACCTGGAACATAGTCTTTCCATAGGGACTACCCCCCTTGGCTCTGTTGGGATCTAGCCTAAACGGAGGAGTTGTGGACTGTGGTGACAGTGGTCCCCAGCTCTAACTTGCCCCCAAGGACACACCCAGCGGGTTGGAGACTTTCCCGTGTCATAAAGTGTGTATTAGGCGGCAACACAACACAATAACATTAGAAGAATGGAACCCCTTCTTTTCCTAATGGCTCAGCCTTTAACATAGCCCGATAGTCATTTAGGGTTAGTTCTAAGGTTTTTGCATGCCCCAACTCCGGATTAGGGTTAAAGTTTTTGATTTTCTAGAATATTCTTGAAAGTCCACACATGACTAGCTCCACGTGTGTGAGAAATGAGAGCTGATGTGGAATCCACTTGGTACCATGGTGGTCGACTAGATAGGTCAACTTGCGGGAGGCATAATTTCATACGGACTCCGTTTGAGGACATCTTGGATCGTTGGAAAGGTCTTGGAGTGTAGAATCACATGAAGGGCCATGGCAAAGTGATGGACTTTGCTGACCCAAAAAACATCATTTAGACCCTCAACCAAGCCTCATAAGGTTTTGGACCCCAAATCCGCAAAGTGAGACCTACCCCTAAAATTGGCCCTATAAGCCAATTCATCCAATTTGTCCATCCAATAAGCACCAAAATAGATGAGAAATTGTATATTGATTTATTTTGGATCATTAAAGCCCCAAAGAACAAAGCTAGCCAAACCATAACTAAGAGGTGTTACCCACTATCACCTCAATAACTATCTCCCTACACTTTAGGTTGGTTCTTCTCCAACCAAGGGGGTCTTCCCTAATGATAGGATTTCTATGGCTGTTAGTGAAGAACAAAGAGAAGAGGTTGCCTAACAAAAATGAGTCTTTTGTAGTAGAGGGGGGGTGATGAAAAGAACATGAAGACTATGTTAGATTTTTTTAATTTATTCAATATGATCTAGGATCTTATCTGAGAGAATAACATGCACAACAATAATCACAAGAGACAAGAGACAACTATTTTTCACAAAGGAGAAAACCCCGTAACTTCCTCAGAGATAGAATGAGCACCAGTAGCAAAAGTAAAACCCAAAAGTATAAAGATTATCTTTGTCAGCTTCTCTCTCTCTCACTTGTGCGAGCTTGTCCTCTCTCTCTCATGCAAACTTGATGAGTGAGTGTGTCTGTTAAAATAGAGAGTCACTCTCTCTATTTATACTTTATCCGGACTTGACTTTTTCCCTCAATAGGGTTGACTTCTCTAGGAGAGTCTAATTACCCTAATACAACTTTACTCTGGGGTCTAATGCCTCGACATACAATGGAGGGTTTACCTCAATGACTTAAATACATTAATGACTCTCTCGATCAGAGGAATAAACATCTCCGTCGGGATACAATAAAATACAATATGAAATATACAAGTGAATATCTTTCGAAGTTACATTTACATTAACACTCCCTCTTAACTAGGAAGGTATTCTCTTGACACAAACATCAATACATATAGGCACAAGTCTTCAACGCTAGATCATCATCGTCACTGCTGCTACTGTCCTCATTATCTCGATCAAATGGTGCTATCTCTTGAATCTACTCATCATAGGAAGTTCTACAGAGCCAACCCTTTTTCTTGCTGGATGTAGGCCTAGCCTCCATGTAGGTCTTCAAATCATCAAGCAGGTATAGCTCAGGAATTGTTGCCTTGCAAAACCTGAGGGATCTCCTAATACTGATTATATGCCTCTGCAAAACTTGAAGGAGCATCCCAGGACTGATTATATGCCTCTGCAAAACCTGAAGGATCTCCCAAGACTGATTATATGCGTCTGCAAAACCTGAAGGATCTCCCATGACTGATTATATGCCTCTGCAAAACCTGAAGGATCTCCCAGGACTGATTATATGCCTTTGCAAAACCTGAAGGAGCATCTCAGGACTGATTATATGGATCTGCAAAACCTGAAGGATCTCCCAGGACTGATTATATGGCTCTGCAAAACCTAAATCCCCTACTATCATCTCATCATCTTCAGATCATTTCATCGTCACTCGGAGCACATCCCAGAAGCACACATCTCGACTACAGCCCTTACATCTACACCATGGGGGGACACACCTACCACCATGTGAGAATGGCTCTCATGCATCTGTGTCTTCAGGACCCATCACCTCCCCTTGGGAGGAACCTTGATCTGAAGTACACCAAGCTTTTCTCTAGAGTATTCAAACTTCACTCCGGCTAGTGGCTTGGTCAACACATCGGCTATCTGTTTGTCCGTCGCAACATACTGGAGCTTTACTGCTCCTTTCTGCACCATATCCCTCATTTAGTGGTACTTGATCTCAATATGCTTTGACTTGTCATGGAACACTAGGTTCTCAGACAACTTCACACAACTCTGGTTGTCACAAAAGATACAAGTCTCCTCTAATTGGAGATTAGTAAATAAGACAGTAGCTTCTTAAGCCATACTGCGGCCTGCCTCACAACTAGCTGAACAAGCTGCGACATATTCTGCTTCGGCTGTACTCAGTGCCATGCAGGACTGCTTCCTGCTAAACCAAGAGATCACACCTGATCCCATACTGAAGCAACACCCCGAAGTGCTCTTCCTATCTAAGGCATTGCCAACCTAGTCCGAATCAACATAACCTTGCAGGTTAACCTTTTGATTCACGTCATATCTGAGCCCATAATCAATTGTACCCTTCGAGTACCTCACTATATGCTTTGCAACAACCAGGTGAACTTATCTCGGATCCGTTAGGAACTGGTTCAAAGTGTTCACAACAAAACATATGTCCGGTACTGTGTTTGTTAGGTACATCAATGATCCAATCATCTAATGATATATCGTGGCATCAATTGACTTTGATGAAGCATCGCAAAGTAGCTTCAGGTTCAGTGCCATGGGTGTGGCTATTGCCTTGCAGTCCATCATCCCGAACTTCTTCAGGATCTCTACTGTATACTTCCCTTGATCAAGGAAGACTCCATCTGTACTCTGCCACACCTCCATACCTAGAAAATAATGCATCATGCCCAAGTCCTTCATCTCGAACTCGACAGCAAGCTTCCTCTTTGTATCTGCAATCAACCCATCTTCACCTGTCACAAACAGGTCATCTATATACAGTACGAGTATTACTGGATTCCCTTTTTCAACCTTGTAGTAAAGGTTGGAGTCTGCTTTACTTTTGGTAAAGCCCAAACTAGGTTGGAGTCTGCTTTACTGAGTTGCAAGTGGAAAAAGATCAACGGGTCTATATACTTTGCCACACACTCCAGAGTTGAGACACCAAGGGAAAACATGGGGGCCACCCCGTCAAAGAGGTCACAAAGAAGGAAGTTCTTGGGTTCATCACTCAAGTCTAAATCAAAGGATTTTGAGAACACATGGGATGAGACGGATAAGTGGAACAAGGCCAAATACGAAACCAAGAAAGAGGGAATTGATCTATATTTTACATATGCAATTAACCCAAACAAGATCATGTACATGAAACTACCATTAATACACCTATATCACTCTGAGTACATGTCCTACTAATAACAATTAGACAAATCCATATAGTCACCAATGCATAACAAGGTCTAGCATAGTCAATATGTCAATAGAAATCAAGACATCCATAGATTACCTCTTCCATATACCTACTATGAGCAACAATTGCAAAATGTAATCCACCTATGCTAACTCTGTTGACTCTGAATGGCAAGAAAAGATAAGATCCATCTATATAACTCTGCTCCTAAAGCCCATTGAACCAAGGTTTGAAAAGTATTACAAGGGAGATCAATGAAGAAGGCTCAATAATGACTTGAGTGTTCCCTCTACTGCTATGCCCTTGCATGATCCAATTGCTGAATAGTGATTAAAATCATCCAACCATTGATATCATCTGATAAAACACTCCCTCAAGTGTAAGGACTAGGCTCATGATTGCGGTCTGATCTAACAAAATGATAGGGTGGTTCCGAACGACAAAGTATGTGATAACAGAACCTTAGGAAACTTATGTCTAATTATTGTAGAATAGGGCATGCTTCAGTGTGAGTTGCCCACCAAATATAGGACCTCTTAAGTCCCTTGTCTCCCAACACATCATAGCCTCTAAATCTCCCAATGTTAGTGGAAAACTCTATGAACCCATCCTCCAACTCATCAAGGGATGCTCTATATTGATATATCCTTCTAAATGCTTCCTTTCTCCCTTGTGAAATCTCCCCATCTATGGGAGGCAATCTATGTGAAGACCCACCATTGATCCAATCATTACTGTACTACTTGGGACTCAATAAGTGATCTAAGCAATGCAAAGGTGTGCAATTCTTTGATAAGAATGTCTTATATGGGTGAACAACATATCTACTACTGTACAATAACGGTTTTCATGGACTCAATCATGGAATTCCACTAGTCATAAACATCTCCCAAGATGGGCTAGTTCGTGTCTACAAACTTCAACAAAGAAATTACAGGTTCCACGATCTTAATGGTAAGATCTACCCTCTCCCAACAACCATCGTCTAAAATTGTATCCTTGAACTACCCTCTCCAACCAACCATCATCTAAAACTAAATCCTTGACCTTTTTTGAAGCAATTTGATCTATCTTTCTCCAAAAAGAATGTTATCACCAAACTTGTAGTTGCCTCTATGAGGTGGATCCAGGATGGACGGTAGAGGGATAAGCAACTAAAGAGGTGGAACCAAGATAACCTCGACTCCCAAATGGATGGTTGTCACGCTAATCGAGGAAATCTTCACTTGATGTTGTCTTATCCCAAGACAACAATGGGGGAGACCTAGATCTACTCTTGACAGGAGAGATCAAACCAAAACACTAGATCAAATAAAATGGAGTTGAAGTACGTAAGGTGTGAGGTGGAGTAAACCCTAGATCTATGGATGAAGTCACAAGGTGAATTAGGGCTTGGATCAGGGGTTTATGAGATATGAAATTTGATCCAAGTTTAAAATACAAGTGACCTATAAGCTTATTACTAGATCCAAGATTAAGGTACTAGTAAAAGATGACAATATCCACTGCCTTGGGAAACGTGACCAATGCAGGGAGGGTAAGAACAGGATTGGGGCTACCTAGTACCAAGGGGTAGACTCGAAAGAAGGTATTAAAGTATCAAAGCACTCGAGCCACAAGGAAAAGATCAAATCGCAAGAGAAGGAGGCAACATGAAGGGTAGCGCTAGGGTTTGGTGAACAGTGCCTTGGGATTTGGGCCAAATGGAGTCACTGTAGCAAAATGTTTTTGAAGACCCACTTAGGGTTTGAGCCGATCTACAAAACCCAGAAATGGTTTGCCGAGAGATCAAGCAGTTTGATCCATAATATTTTTTGATTTTTTATATTTAGGGTTTTAACATGAAAATGAAGATGCCAATGGATTGAGATCTAAAAATGAAGAACTAACCTGTAGATCTTACCTAGAAAACCTTGTAGATGCCTTGATGATGATGATCTATGCCGTCTCGATCAATTTGAGAAGGTTTGAAGGAAGCCTCGATGTGAAACGATTTGCCCAAGGAAGCCAATGTGTCCTCTGTCCTGCACAATAAATGTCAACCATATTAGATTTGATGCGTCACGAGAAAAGAACAAATGCTACAGAAAAATAGTAAGATGAAATCATAGATCATAATGATACTAATGAAAACCCCCTGATACAAGTGATACCAAACAAGCGAGTTGAGGAAGCCCTGCAAAAACGCCCAAGCGAAGTCGCCCTCTTGTTGACAAAACAATGTTTCCAAAAAAATATAGATCTCACAACAAATACCCAAATGCTAGGAAGCAATAGACTTTCCAATCACCATCGAACAACACTAGATGCAAAGGAGATCCAAAAAATTTCCACAAGAATAGTTTTTCTATTATCTAGATCTAAGAGCCAAAGATACCTTACAATTGAGAAGCTCTCTCCTTTAAATAGGAATGAGAGAACCAAAATCCTAACCACTTTTCAAATGGGTGGCTAAGATTAAAAGATACAAATGTTCTAATCAACGGTTGAGATGAGCTCAACATACAATACATGGATCAATGTTATAATATAATATAAAAGTGGACTAAATCACCCTAGGAGAGGGTATCCCACTCAACAAAAAATAAATGAAGCACATGGTGGGTCCAGGGGGTGCTAACTAACTCGCTTTGGCTGTCCCCATGGCACAATAAAAATAATATAATTTTTTAAATGTGAAATTGTGCCTCGAGGAAATCGTGAGCCTCCAAAAGCTCCAGAAAATAATATAATATGCCCAAAAAATAGATGTGGGCCCATCCAAATGCTGCAACTGCTGGAGAAAAAGTGGAAGACATCACCCTCATCATCAGAACTCATCCCATGCCATTTCCTTGTCTCAGTAGCCCAAATCAAATTCTTCAGTAGCCATTTTAATTATTTTTTATCTTCCTCGGGAAATGTGAAGTGCCAAAAACTGCCTCCTAGGGTGCTTGCGTTATCCAATTGATCCCACTAGGCTCTTTGGGAGGGGGGAAATATGGTACAATCAAGTGGCTGGACCCCCTATCCTTCATACAACGCCCTAGGAGATCCAAGAAAGATATCTCCCTGCTCAGACAGGCCATCAAGTATGACAAAATTGACTAGAAGGGTACACTGAGCCAAATCATCTCTGCAAGTGCCCAAAACTGAAAACAACCTGTCTCACTGGACTTAGAGATGACAAAACTGCACCAGAAGGGTACACTGAGCCAAATCATCTCTGCAAGTGCCCGAAACTGAAAACAAGCTGTCTCACTGGACTCAGAGAGTCCAAATCTATCTAAGGTGTATACTCATACCCCCTCTAGGTCTCTATATTATCATCTACAACATCCAGATAGATAAGATAATAATCTGTAAATGACCATATAACCAGTAATATAACTCAGGCTAGCATCCATTTGCTGCAAGTGTTCACAAGTCAAGACATGCTCTACAAATCATACAAATAACACTTATAACAAGTAGTAATCATTTCACTGGCAATATATCAACCACATATAAAGGATTTCATTTACTAACTATAACTCAAACCAGACTTTCAAGACCATACTCACTTCATAGTTGTAATATTTTTGCCAGTGAAGGGTGAGGGCTAGAATTCACAAGGCTAGGGCAAAGGGTGACTACCAACTTGACATTGTGACACTTCGGATATGGAAAGGGGATACTCACTCTAGCATATGACAAACAAGCAACAACAAAGGGGATGGCAGTGTTTCACAAATGGGTGAGTTACTTCAGAGGTGCTTATTCACCTTGACAAATGCTCACAATCCAACTCAATACAAGTAAGGCCAACAATTCTTAGATATAACTTTAGGGACCATTTCTTTTTTGTGCCTTTGATTTTCCATAGCCTCTGTCCATGTTTTTATTACACGGCTTTTTATTATTTAGGCTTGATGCATTCATGTATGCTGAAAAACACTACTTTTCATGAATGTTTTAAGATATTCTTTTCATTGTACTTCAAAGCCAATTTCATTAGGCTAGCCTTGCATTCACGTATGTTTGAAAACACTACTTTTCATGAGTGGGCTTTTTTCATAAGATATTCATTTCATTTCTAAATACATTGTATTGATGGCAACGCTACTTGTTTTAGGTTAGCCAACACAACCTAGGCCACTCAGAGCCGAGACACAAATAACTGGGAGGCTTGTCCAATCAAATGCTTTAGTGGGGAAAGGTCCTCCATGCCATAAGTCAAGTAGTAGGTCGGGTTGAGAACATAACTGGAAGGTAACGGATGGATGGAGACAATGAATAATGAAACCAACACTAGCAAGCCAAAGTATGGTGGGAATGACTACCTCTATTCTCCCTAAGGAGGGTAAAACCAATGAGTATAGATCAAGAACTTCCAGGTCCGAGTAAGGACATCAATACATAATAACAATACATCCAAGTCCACATATTTATATGACCGCCAAATCATGACACTAAATGCTAATACATGTCAAAAGAATGAGTATAAAAGAAATGATAACCATAACACAAGATATATAAGCTGAGTCATAAACATGCAAATAATCCATTTGAACCAACATCAGTCCAATGAGAAAACACTGATACAACTCTGGGCATCAATAACTGCTATGCAAATGACTAAAATGACTACATCAGTCCTCAAATCTGAGTGTCCTGAGACTCAGTCATGGCATGGGAGAGAACTATAGTCCATCAATCAAATCATGATCCATCATAGATGGTTATCTTAGCATCTCATATGTAGGGGAACTAGCTGAACAGTTTACTGAAATCTGAAAAATAGAATATGGTAGCCTGGCTACTATATATGTGATAACATCTAGCTCCAGCTGGGACAAGTGCTCTGCTGAATAAAGCGCTTGAGAACCTCATAATCTCTGGTCCTCGCACTCTGCTACTAGCATCCTCGATCCGTCCTTCCAGCTCTACAACTGTTGCCAAAATGTCACCAACTACCTGCAAAATGTCTAGAGCTATACCAAACTCACAAATCGGTCGTCAACACACTGTGTGGATAAAATAAAATACTCAAACTGAAATGTATAAAACTGAAAAGCAGAAAGTAATTCTAATCTATAACCATAACTTTTAAGAAGAGTTTGATTTTTATTTTGCAAGCAAAAGGTAAAGACTCGAGACTACACTAAGAGCTTTGAAAAGCAAGCTTCAGGGAAAAGACAAGCGGTGCTAGACTAAAGGCTAAACTACTACCCAAAAGAGGCTTATTCAATCCTACCTACCCTACTCTAACCAGTTTAGACAAGTGTTAAGTAAAATCATAAATTCAATGTAACCACTTGCTGAACGAATTCATTGAGCTTTCTTTACAGTTAATGACCGAACAAGCCAGAGATGGTTTAAAAGTAATGTAAATGAAAATTGAAACCATTCTAACTTGTTGTTTGAAATTCAAAGAAAGATGTGGATAATGTGGAATGAAATCGTGACAAGGCTGAAAATGACTTTCTAGAAACTCATCCATCCAGATACTGATAGGATCATAAGAAGTATGCAAGCTCACTCTTGATGGAAGGAGACGATATGACTCATGATTCTGTTGATGAAATTGCCATTGATGCCAACATGGACTTGCAGTGGCCCCACGGGATGTTATTGATGCCACCAAGTCCCACCTGCAATACCTTGATCCCTTACAACGTGGGTTTGTGCCTTGAAGCACCTTGTACCCAGTTGACAAGGTCCCTGTACCCACAAGCTTGGATCTTGAAGCCACCATCTTGCTGAAGACATTGAGGAACCTGGAAATGGTCTTAAAGCCTTGATGGACGTTGGAGAAACCCTAGATGGGTTAGAGAAGCATTAATGACCCATTTTGTGGTCATTCATGCTATGATGATGTCATGGTACCCCAGGAGAAACCAAGCTACCTCATAGGTGATATCATGCTGGATCATGTGGTTGAGGCGGTTAAAGAAGATCATGAAGCCCCTTGCTTGATGAAGAAGCTCTTGAAACCCTTGGAGAAGTCTTGGTTGACATGAAGAAGCCTTTGGACCCACATTTGTTGGGTTAATGGTCCTTGAACCCTTGAAGGAGATAATATGGTTACACCATTGCATGTGATGGTTTGGGTCTTGAACCCACACACTATGGTGGATTGAATGTGTATGGAAGCCCTAGTGGCTTAATGGCACCCTTTTGATGGTAATGTACGGAGGACACCCTTACTTATGGTAAGGAGTGGTTGTGGAACAAATAAAATGACAAAACATGGTGACCATTAAAATGGTAAAGTTATGTGTCAACACAAAATAAAATAATTCAACTAGAAGTCGGCTCAGTCATTTTTTTTTTAATAAAAATAAATATATTTTTTTATTACATGTCGGCTCAATGAAAAATCAGTATTAATAACCCATCCAAACTTCATTTTATACACAAAATTTTGGGATTAGCTCTGTAATTTCGGAGGTCAGACTGCTGCAATTTCGGAGACCTCACTGAGGCAAATTTCGGTGGTGAAACTTTTGTGTTGGATAAGGTTCTATCTCTGATTTTCGTGGGGTTTTTGGCAGCAGCAAAAGAGGAGCAGTCCTGAAATTTTGTAGCAGCAGTCACCTTTTTGGTCTTGAGTTTGTTTACAGCAGTCCTTTGGACTTGCTTGGGGTCAATCCAATAATGTGACAAGAAGAGAGCTCGTGACTGAGGAGAAATTTTGTGGACTGAGGCAAATTTCGGAGGAGCAGTGACTGCAATTTTTTGCAGACCCTGTTGCCGCCTAATTCACACTTTAAGACACAGGAAAGTCACAACCTGCTATGTGTGTCCTTGGGGGCAAGTGAGCGCTGGGGACCAATGTCACCACAATCCACAACTCCTCCGTTTAGGCAAGATCCCAACAGAGCCAAGGGGGGTAGTCCCTACAGGAAAGCTAAGTTCTAGATTTATTAATTAATTACAAATTAATTAAAGAGATCTTTTATTAAGACTAAGGCTAAGACTTTATAATATCTAAGAATGACAAGCAGCATGCAAATGCACAGATTTCCTTTAATGACAAGCAGACCTTGAGATAAATAAAGACCAGTGCCTATTACAAATGGAGTCTAAAGGTGGATTACAACTTTATAAACTTACAAATGAATTTGAGATTTAAGTTATAATTAAACTACAGCTTAGGTGTTGTACAACGAGATGAATGAATGATACAATTATAAACAATAAGGAACCAAGATATTAAGCAATATACAGATGATTTATCAATATAAACAAATGAACAAGATTTACAATATAGCAGAAAAATGCTTTGAGTGCAGATTATTAAACCAGCAGTAAATTAAAGAAAAATGGAAAGACTTTAAGCGGTTAAGCATTCACCACATAACAATTACAGAACTGAAAGTAAATGAAACATAAAAATAAATGATACTGAAGGTAAAGAGTTGTAGTGCAATGCTGGAGTGCTGAAATGAAAAAAATGTTGTAGAACCGGTTTTGCAATGTCTCTTGGTTTATTTTAGTAAATTTTATTAAAGTTTTTCTTCTTGAAGTTAAGTTTTAGAATTGGTGGTGTGGCTACCCCAATCTAGTACTTCTCAAGTCAAAGAGGGAGTGCTGTTGCGCTCAACAAAGTGGGAGCAAAGCCCACCCGTAGCTCACAGGTCAAACCCCAATGGCCTGGTGCTCAACAAGGAGGACGTCAAAGCGCCTAGAGACCCTCCACGGTCTACTACCCCAAGTCGCCTCCGAGGTCACTGTTTTTAATTAACTTAAAAAATAACAAGATGGATGCCTATTAAACTAGGACTTCTCTATCCCCTGTCGTATCTCGCGAGTACTCCGAAGGGTGATAACCGAGTAGAGGAGCAAGAAATAAAGAAGTTTTTGTTGGTAAATTTTAGGGGTTAATTTTAAGTCTTGGGTGATTAAGATGCAATGTAAATTTTAAGTTATCAACAAGATCACTAAGCGATATCCCTTATGGGAGGTGCTGGTATTCGATCTTGGACTGAAAATTTAAATGTGAAGATTGTAACAGGAAAATAAAAATGTTGCTTTAATTACCTAAGCCCCCACTTCTCCTGCTTTTCATATCCAACTTGAAGTCCCTAAAGGGAGACGACAAGTGGATAGAGGATACACAGGATGGGTGAGTTGTATGATTGCTTCTTTTAACAGAAAAATAAAAATACTGAACTTGAAAGAAACTGTAACTAACTAGAGCAATGCTTAACCGCACAGCAATCTCTGTGACAGAGATGGTGGTCTGTCACAGAGATAGGTGGGTAGAAAGGAAACTGATTATACTAACCTCACAACAATCTTTGTGACAGAGATGGTGGTCTGTCACAAAGATAGATGGGTGAATAGAAAAATAAAACTGAATGCTTAAGCTAACCTCACAACAATCTCTGTTACAGAGATGGTGGTCTGTAATAGAGATAGGTGTGTGAATGAAATAAACTAGAAAGGAAAATACAACTGAATAAAACAGTAAACTAACCTCACTTCACTCTTTGTGACAGAGATGGTAGTTTGTCACAAAGATAGGTGGGTAAATGGAAATAGAACTAGTGATCTACTTTACTTCCTAATCTATTTACATATGTGTTACAAGTGCTTATAAAACTTTGCAGAATACCCCAAGAGAAACTCTCATTGGGGTTTACAATAATCAGAAAATGAGAGAGAGAGGTGAGGGTTTGAACCACTTTTTGAACCGGTTGGAGGTTGAGGTGTTTCTGGGCCTATTTGGGCAGCACCTTCCCTTCACCTGTGTAAAACCTGTCACAAACCAGCAAGCTTTACTTGTTGGAAATCACAGAAAACTCAAAATTTTTTGTTAAAAATAGTACCAAAAAATCACTATATTACAGTAAAAAATCTGAGCGAAAATATGACAGAAATATGAAGTTTAGAGGGCTGAAAACTGAGTTTTCAGCCACCTAAATGATGTTAGAACAGCAGAAATAAAAGCCTATACTAATATACTAAGGGTTAGGGCCTTAAAACCAAGGTTTTTATCACTATACAGTGATAAAAACTGAGTTTTAAAACATTTTTTTCCAAAAGTGCGAAAATGAAATCTGAGTTTTTAAACCAATGGAAAATGTACTCCTTTGCTCTAGTTCCCTGCAAACAAACTTATGAGATCTACAAAATGT
>LPNX010428829.1:0-24423 GCA_001517045.1 Pseudotsuga menziesii | reverse complement strand
TCAGAGATAAGTTTTTATAGTTCTGGAGACATGAAGAGGCAGGGAAGATATCTGAAGGACTTTACTCACTTTGCACAACAAAAACATATCCCACAGCATATGTGAAGCATTGACTGGCACGTGACCACCAATTTATATGGCTGAAAAAGATGAGTATTATTTCTTTGTTACACTCCAATGTTTAGCAGACTTAAATATTTGAATAAGGGTCACTTTATATATTAGTGACATGTGACCACTGACCAAACCAGCTTAACATTTAGATGTTGAGGTTATGGGTCGTTGTTTAAAGTTTAAACCATGGTAATGAAGCATGTAATGAAGATGTGCGAGATAAATTGTAATGAAGCATGAGATAAAGATGTGCGAGATGTATGTATACATGTGAGGGGGGTATACTAATTATGTAAGGATTATGACCAGCTTCCACATGGAATTGGTCTTATGGAATTTGTATTTTATTTATTTTTAAACAGTTATAGCCGTGGATACAGCGACGGAAATTTTTTAAAAATTTTCACAGCCATGGATATAGCGACGGCTCAGCGTGGATACATCAACGGCGCAGCGTGGATACATCGACGGCCCGGGGTGGATACAGAGACAGCCAGGCGTGGATACAGAGACGGCCAGGCGTGGATATAGTGATGGCTTAGACATCTAACGAAATATAGAACATTGTCACTCTTGCGACGCAAATTAGGGGTCGTCTCTATTGCGACGAAATTGTTTCCATGGGAAAAAAAACACTTAGACATGGCAATATCCACGCTTTTCCGTGGATATTGCCATGTTTTGCCGTGGCAAAATTGATCACTTGTACTAGTGGTAGTTCTTGCTTCCTTTGAGAAATTTTCCCAATAATTTCAAAAGGTGTTGTCTTGGATTTTCACAATGTTTTGAAGGTTGTTGATTTTATTACTGTGAGTTAATTATTTAAATGTGAAGGATTGATCAGTGCGCATTCCTACTTTTGATTATCCCAAAGCTCGGGGTGAACCTGTGAGCATACACCGGAATGGGAAAATGTTTGTTTCAATTGTATTGAAGAAAAAATAATGTGATAACAAAATAAAAACTAAAGTCTAAAAGAATCCACAAGCTATGTGTCACTTTATGATAATCCACCAATTATCGGTAAGAAGCCTTTGGTTGGTGGAGAGAGCTACTTCATGGTAACAAGCGAGGGAACCAAATTATTTAAATAGATTTAAATCTGGAAAAGAAAATAAATAAATAATATATACAGCCTTTAAAGAAGGATAATTGTGTGCGTGTGATTGTTAGAAAAAATCAAATGACAAAAGAGACACTACTAATCCTTTCAGGGGGGATGAAGTGTGGGCGTTGTGTAACCCACTTGCTTTCTTTATTAATTATTATTAAAATATCAGAAAAATGAAATTAAAATATGTATTAGAAACTATAAAACAGGTCTAAATACTTGTATAACTTTATGGAGTGAAGGGGAAAGAAGAAGAGGGTAAAATTGAGGTTTATTGGTGTCCCGGAGACCCAAAACTTGAATTTTGAGCAGACCTTCCTCCTGTTTTTCTTTGGACCTTCTAAAAATAATAAATTTAAATTATTAGAATGTGATGGAATGAATAAATAAAAGATAAAAACTAAAACTAAATTCAGTACTTGCACAAGATTGGAAAAATTTACCAATTTTTAGAGCACTGAAATGACAACTTTAGATTTAGTAAAAGATTATTCTTTTTTATGCATTTGTAAATCTAAATTAGATTGAAAATATCATAATTTTAAATCAGATATATCAAATTTGCATATTCAATCAAGTAACGAGAGAAACGAGAGAGAAATGTTTTGAGAAGATGGAGCGCAATTTCAAGCCTTGCTTGATCTTCTTATGGAAACTTTGGAGACCCTGTAAAAATAAGATGAAACTTGAGAGATTATCAAAGAAGAAGAAGATACAGCTGAGTTCAAATCCTACATTGAAAAAATAACCTGCAAAATAAATCTATGAGAAATCCTTGCATAAAAGGAGTTAGATGTAGTGTGCTCAAAAACAAGAAATGAGAAAGAGTTGAAATACTACTAAGTATAAGCAACTACTCTCCTATCTCTTGAGATTGAAATACTAGTAAGAAAATTACAACAGTAAATTCCTACTCTATGTTCGTTAGGATGACCTTTTAAGCTAGATCTAATAGAAATTTTCAGCAAAAAGGAAGAAACAATTCTGAAATTTAGCAATATCAACTCAATACTTGCAAGGATTCATCTCATAACATAGAATGGACCTCCAAAGTCTGCAATTTTATTCATAAAATAGAAACAATACAAAATAGCAGAGCTTTCTTGCATCCATCCTCAACAAAGGAGGAAAACCCTGCTTTTATAGCAAAAAAAAAGCTCAAACCCCAAGGGCACAAATTTGACAAGTGTGAGGTGCTTTGTGGGTTGAGATAATGGTGGGAGGAATGCCTAAGTGTTGGAATGAATGGATTCCACATATATTTAGGTATCCCACTTGGTTTGGGAATCCTTTATCTCCTCTAACTACTTCATCCAAGTGGCAAAACGACCCTCCATGAGTGAATTCGCCCCCCTTTTGTGGAAGTGATTTAGAGCCCCTCATTTGATGGTTGAAGATGCTCCTCTATGCTCATAAATGTCCTATACAATATCCTCAACAACTTTGACACCTCAGAGACAAGTCCTAGAGAAGTTGCCTTTGATTTAGGGATTGGATTTCTCCAATTTTCCCATTTATTTGACCCTCTGAGTCATTTTGGAGAGAAAATCCAAATTAATAATTGAAAATTACTAAATTGACTCTTAAAAGTGGATTTAGGGGTTAAGTTAGGTCATTTGGTCCAAAAATGAGCATTCCCATGACCAAATTGGATCACTAGGCCCAATTTTATGACATTTTGAAATATTACAACTAAAATACACCTTATCGATGATTTTTTTTTTTAAATAAAAAATAAAAAATTGTAGGGAGGACTTATTGGATGTTCACAAAACTATGGACATATGAATAGCATGGTATAATACATAAACCCTAGGATTTAATAACATTTATGAGGAAAAAGTTACCAAACTCACCATCCCCGTTTTGGAGGATTTTGAGTGAAAAAACTTGAAAATTATATGTCGCTTAAAAAAACATCATATAATTAACAAGGGAAAAAACACTCAAGGATGATGACCTTGATGACCAAGTCTAAGAAGGACAATCCTTTTACATGAAAGAACCTCATGCTATGTCATTTATTACAATTCCTTCAAAAGGGTGTGAACATCCAAAAGAAGTCACAATTGGCCCTGATGAAACCACGCAACTTCCGAGAACTGAGTAAGAACAAGTGATTTTCTCCGATCCTTGGTGTCTCACTTGAAAAATCCCCTAAGTCCAACTTAGTGGATAACATTTGGCTCCAACTGTGGGATGTGTGCTCGATCTGGTCTTCAAGCAATGAGAGGATACGAGAATAACAAAGTCTATGGATTATATAACCTCTAAAAACATCTCAACTTGACAAAAAAACCTTAGTAGAACAAGATTTATATAAAACCAAATCTTTCAATAAGTTGCTTTATTGAGAGGAACCAAAACTAATTAATGGAAGAGAGTTTTAGTCCTAATTACATAAAGAAATGCATAAAGTAAATGCTCACTTTTAAGGAGCTTATTTTCCTACTCTAAGCATGATATAAAAAGGTAAGGTGTAATCGAAAATCCAATGTAGCCACCTAAGAATTTTATTAATATAAAAAAAAATTGCTTTGTCTTTGGTTGTCAGCCAAAGAAAGACTATATTATTCATAAAATGCAAACCTGCGTGATGATCCATAATGGGCGTGTTGGATGAGAAATCATAGGCATGAATAAGGTCGTCAAAATTATTCCCAAAATGGTAGGTGATTGCGTAGATAGCTTCTTTCCATTAATGGATAGGTTGATATACAAATCGGCATGATGAGGCAGATTGACTACACCGTCATATTGATCATCAAGGATTATCGAATGATAACTCATTGTATAAGCCTAAAGCTGCTCCAAATCATAAGGAACCTCTATATGTGAAGATGATGGTTGAGGCTGATCTTTTGTTAGTTGCATCATATCTGAATCTTCACTAGATCACTTCTCTAGCTCTTCATTACTGATACTTCTATATGTCTCAGACTAATCACATGTATAAACCACATGCTGCTCTTCCACATAAATATTTTCTAGGGCCACAAGATCCATGCTCTCTTCTTTAAAAACCTCATATATAAGATTTTCAATAAAACCATCAAGAGACTCCAAACTCCCTCCATTAGATATGGCATAGACAAGATTATCAACAAAACCATCAAAAGTTTATGGTTCATTGTTTTCCTCCTCGAAAATGTCATAGATTGGATTTTCCATGAATGTCCAGGAATCCTCATCAACATTGTTGGAGAAACCCACCAACAAAGCCTTGTTGACAGGGGCTCTCACTCTGTCGACGCCCAACCAGCATGATCTCCCTGAGCACCAGCCCAGACAGGTTTTACCCTTCCCAGCAACATCCGTAGAGCAGACGAACTCTCACCTGAGATGGTCAAGGGAGAGCTGTCAGAATTGAGTTTCCGGTAGTGAGGATGGAGGATATGGGGATCCGACGGGGAGACAACATGAATATTGGATCCAGAACTATGCAGTCGACACTAAATCATTTCCATGAATATATATTGCATCATACATTTGTCACAGTAGCATCATTCATAAAATATCAAACCTCATAATGCAACAACATTATCACAGAATTAAAATAGATTGCATCAACATCATAACAAATCACAGAATCATAACAAATATAGATCATTGTATCATTATAACAAGGTAGATAACAGCAGAGAGAACAGTAAAACAAAAGACAAGATTTATGCACCAACTGTCATATATATTAACTCTGCGCATAAGATCACAAACTGGACAATTCTTCTCCAAAACCGGAGGCTGAATACATTAGAAAACAACCCAAATAGGTCATAGATACAACAAGAAATTCTCCAAGATCAGATTGTACTAGACCTCATGCAATAATCATGCCCAAGGCAATAAGGATCATCTACTCTTTCATGCCATCAGATCAATCACCCAATGTCTATTTGATTGCAAAACTATATCTATAAATAGTCTTGCACCTTTACATTGAAGGTTCCATTCTAACTAACTTATAACCGCTAATGACCTATCATGACTGTTATACCCAAATCCTATCACCAACATGTGATGATATCCTTAACCCCTATGTTTTCCCTTAATCCCAAAACTTGGAGCAGAAACTTGCTCTAGATATCAATTCTACTTGAAAAAACCTAGCACCGTGCTTTCCCTATGGTTGATGAGTGGTACATTATTCAGCACTGCCCGTGTCCTGTTATAGAGAAGCAGTGCCACCATGGAAGTGCTTTATCTTTGAATCGGTTCTCACCTAAACCGCTCTGTCATAAGGGAACAAAAGCGGTACCCTTGGTAAAATGGGAAAAAGAGAAGTTTCTCAAGGCTTCTAGATCATGAGCCTCGTGTCCTCCCTTATCCCTATCAATATGGTTTAGTTGAGCTCGAGATCCCTCTTGGTAGGATCTTAGATCCACCTCACCCACAATTCTCTCAACTATCCCTATCCATTGAGCCTTATAAATACAAGCTCATATCCATAGTTGAGGGGGAGAACTAAATGGTATTGTTATGCTATTGAATTGACTACCTAGTCCAATCCATTGGAGAGCACTAGAGAGAAAGTTGGATCTTTTGGGGATGAGGTGTTTGTCTTGTGGAGGAGTTTGTCAACACTAAGGCAATAGTTGTAAGATTATTCATTAATTCTTAATGCAAAGCTGATTTCTGTCCCACATATCTGTTGTTTTGATTTCACATGTATATGTTACTGGATTCCTTAGTCACTAGTATGGATGTGTAGATGATTTTCTGGTAGCTTTGATGTTCTTGTTTGTTTAACATCTTTGTAGGTACAAAGGTTCATGATAAAAGCAGTATTCCAGGTGTTTACAACATTTAGGGAAGGTCTTCATCCTTTGTCGTTCACTCATTTGTTCTGGATCTGAACCATTCAGAATAGAGGAACAACTTCTATCTACAAAAGGTGCAATATTCCTGATTACAGATCTGGCGACTCTGCTGGGAAGCAAAGAAAATTCCAGTTGATCTGATCTTCCTCAGTCCTTCAACCCTTGTCTGAATCCAGGCTCCAGTTTCTAACGCTCTTCAGTCAGATCTGCCATTTGACTTAGTGAATTTTGGTTTAAAACTTTCAGATCTTTTCAGATCTAAACTATTTCAACTTTAGATGCTCTTTTTTACTGTTAATTCATCAATATTTACCTTGATTATATCAATTTTTAACTTGAATTCTCATTCTCCTTGTGTTTTGGATCTATTCCGGGAACCACACATGTGCTATTGGCAACAAGCGGTGCCACTGCCTGAACTCTATTAGCCATATGCGGTGCCACCGCCTGAACCTCATTAGCCAGAAGTGGTGCTCATCCAAAACTGCTCTATCAAGACTCCTCCAGCGAGGTGCCAGGTAGGCCTTGTTCCAGAACTAGGTTTTTGTCATTTTTTGCAAAAAATAGAGTTTGTTTTCTTTCAGCCCCGCATTGTTAGGCTTGTGTGTTGGAATCTGAGTTCTCATGGTTGAAAATTTTGTGGTAAAATTGGTTTGGTTGAAAGAATTCCAAAGCTAGATTAGGCTTATTGATTATTCATTTGCTTTCATTCTTGTTGGTTGTGATTTTGAAATGAATTCTTGAAATTTTAAGTTTCAGTTAGATCTCTTTTCGTTCCATTTGTATTGAAAGAAAAACCACTTGCTTATCATCTTAATTTCATTTTTTCCATAGAGGACTTCTTTTTTATTTTAAAAATAAATTTTTTTGATTGAGATTAGGTCATTATCATTATTGAGCATAAGGCATTGGATCTATGATTAGCCTTACAAGCTTTCAGGTTCTCTTTGTTATTTTGTCTCTCTTGCATTAGTACTATCTCATGAAAATAAAAAATAGTGTAGTTTTATGTTAGATCTATCTATGTTTAAAAGAAAAATAAAAAAAATAGAGTGCATATGCATGTAGAGTGCTTGTTGTTTTTATTTTAGGAAAAGAGACTCTTACCCCTTTGATTGCTTTCAAAAAGAAAAATGAGTTTGGAATGTGTTGCTTGTCTTTGGATTTGATTTGTTTAAAGTAGTTGTTTGAGAATTTTTGGTTTTCAAAATGAAAAGAAAATACTCTCTCTCCCTCCTATAATTAGGCATACCTCGAACAATAAAGTGAAATATTTGCATCTACATTTTGCATGGTTTTACTTTTCTATCAAAATTCCATGCATTCACCTAACCGTCCACTTTAAAAATAATGGGAGTTATAGGCTTAAAATATACACAGCAATTTGAGTGATAGGCTAGATATGTGTTCGGGTGTCGTTAAGCATAGGAGCTATCGTTACTCATCCACATTACATCCCGACACTCGTGTGGCTCTTCCACATACCATCAGTATATCGAACGGCCTTTCACATACCATTGAGGTATATAGAAAGGTACTTCATGTACTCTATTGTATATAGGAAGGACCCTTGTGAACAGTTATGTATTAGAAAACACTACTATTGATTTGAGCTCCCATGTACCTTGCGTATATCGAGAGACCCCACTAGGATGCCTTATCTATCTGAGAAAATCCCTTTGGTCATCTTGCTTGGAGCCATACACTGAAAACAACATTCAGAGAGATTACTACGCACATTCCCTTGAGGTATATCGCGAGTGGCACCTTCTTGACAATCTTGGTGAGAGACCTGACTATATGAACTCCTCCTGTCGTTTAAGTTTGCTTGTTTGGCCTATAGCTTGAGTAGGGAAATTTTTGGTGTGTTTTCTAGTTTTGAGACCCTAGGTTAGACCGGAACTGTATAAAATAGACAAATTAAGACAATCTAGAAGAGTACGGGGCTTGCCACCTAATTTTATTCCTATTTAAGGAGAAAATCCTATGGAAACTATCGACCAAGGAGCTGCTACCAACTCCCAAGTGGGAGAAAATGTGGCTGCAGAAAAAGGAGATCCATATCCTTCACACAGTCCTCCCTTGGTCCAACAACCTTCTAGGGAAAATATTTCATTCCATTCTCCCATGGAAAGTCATGTTGATGATACTACACGTCCAGATTATGGTCCCAATGCTCCATTTTGGGATACCGCTATGGGACAGGCCATTGCTTCGTTTGGTACCCGTCCAACCTCTTCTGAAGATATTTCACCAAATGAAGAAGAACATAGACAATACCAGGCATCTATTCTTCATGCAAGAGAACTAGACAAGAAAACATATAGCATATTGGGTACACCACCACCTCATTTAGCATTTTTTCCTCGTAATCTAGACCCTTGGCCTGTGGGATATCACTCACTTGCTGATTCTATGAAACCCATTGAACCTATTCTAGATCACAATGTGACTCCAAATAATCTAGGTCAAAATACCAACCCCACCACCTCCCAAGTCTTCTGCACCTGGGGAACAACATTCAATTCCTATGTCATCAATACCTTCTAGTGCCAGGGGGAAACCCCTGGCATGACCTATGTTACCTGTCACTGGAATTGTAGCTAGTCATGGATAGACCTCTAGTATAGAGAAATCTACAGTTTATGTCCCTCCTACCCACATGAATGTGGTTAACCTCCCATCCAATTTAGGTCGGCCCTTGGGGGTACAACCTATAACCAATCAAACCTCTTGGGGGTATGGTTACACAACAAATCAAGTACCTATAGAAAATATTAATTACCAACCTAATCCTATAGGAATTCCTTATGCTGTAATTCCATATCCTAGTAATACTTTTATGCCATGGGGGCAACCTAACTAGTCCTACATGCCAGCTATGGGAGGGATACCTATACATACCATGGGAGGTTCCGAAGGACCACCTTATGGAGGTCCTCCCCCTGGAGGGCCTAGTGTCTTTCCTCCTTATGGTCCTAATGGTTCTGGTGGTCCTGGGGGGGCTGGTGGCTTCCCTTCTAACGGTCCCAAAGGGTATGGTGGCCCTCCTCCTAGTGGTTCCATAGGCTTACCTCCCAGGGGTCCCGGAGGGTCAGGAGGTCCTCCTCCTAGTGTTCCAGGTGGTCTTGGTGGCCCCGAAGGCCCTGGTGGTCCTCCTCCTGGAGGATCCAGTGGTCCTAATGGTCCTGATCTAGGAAATCAACCCCCTGTGGGTGGATATTTCGGCGGTTCTTCATCACAACAACCTATCTATAATTCTACTTATGGTCCTACTGGTACTTATATTCCATATCAATACTACCAGTACGTGTAACCTAATCACCAGTTACCTTTCCTAGCAACTTTGGACTTGCCTAATTTGTCCAAGTTGATTAATGATCCCATTCGACATAACCCCTCGTGGCCTCCTATTCTAGTAGAGTTATCATCAGACATTCCAAATTTCGATGGGAAGTAGGGAGATGATCCAAAAAACAATGTCATGAAATTCCATTTGTGTTGTTCTTCAAACTCCCTTATGGATGATTCAGTTCATTTAAGACTCTTCCAACAAAATTTGAATGGTACCACCGCGAAATGGTACATTGAACTTCCGCAACATTCAGTTGTGGATTTTGGTTCTTTGGAAACTTTCTTTCTTACACACTTTCAGCTTCTTGTCCATTATGAAATAGGTATAGATATCTTAACTTCTTTGTAGCAGAACACCTCCACCTATATATCCGATCATATCCATGAGTGGAGAAGGAGGAGAATACTTATTAAGGCTCCTATCCTGAATCAGTTGTTACCTGATTGGTTTACAAAATCTTTGTTGCATCCAATCACCTGAGATGTGGCTATGGGCAGTGTCATTTTTGAAGAGCAAGCCATTAGTCGAGCCCAATATCTAGACTTGGTCTATTCCCAGTCCAGAACATTGTATGACTTGATCCCTCAAGCTACTTTCCCAAGCACCAATCCTACCAAGCACCAGCAGAAACCCATGTTGATGGGATTGTTGGTTCAATCTAGTCCCCGTCAGCAGCAAAACCTGTCAAGCAACCGCAAAATTCCACCCCTACTCCTTCAACTCTCAAGGTTTCCACTGAGGTAAATTCCATTCAATGTACTCAAATGCTCGGCAACAATAAAAGAAATGTAAAGCTGAAAACAAAAAACCTGGAAACCAGCAGGAGAATCCAAAACCAACCATCAACGAGAACGATAAAGGGAAAAGAAAAGCAAAATATCCATGTCTATTATGCGAAGTTGACCACTTCACAAAGGAGTGTCCTCATCATGATAAAATCACTCAATTTCTAAAAACTATTCCCACGCTAGCAGTTCTCACGGATCTTTTTCCCTCTTAACAATAGTTGATAGACCACATGTCTAATCAGGGAAATTCTTGTTCTTTAGAGGAAATTCGCATGATTTCATCGGATACTATTATTTTACAAACTTGAAGTTAGAGTTATGACAAACCTGTAGACAAGAAAGAAGACAATTCTTCTTCAGGAAAAGATCCCTCTACTAGTTCTCCCGAGTCCTCGTCTACTGTTCCCCTAACCATCGAGAAACCTAATCTCGACATGGTTTTGCGTCCACTCAAGTGTACTCTTAGGAAGGGTGTTTTTAATCCTAATGCTCGACCTGCCCAATTTTATAATGTAGTTGAATATATTGCTCAGGAACCATGTGCAATGTATACCTTGGAAGTACTCCAAAGTTTTCCTACATAGCGCAAAAACTTGTTAACTACATTAGGAGCTTTAGACTCGGACAACACTAACTTGATTCATTTCAATGTCAAGAACTATAAGTCTATACTACCTCACAAACTTGCTTTCCAAATCATAACAAAAGTAGTTGGAAAGAAGGTCTTTAGAACTGTCTTAGATGAAGGAGCTTCAACTTCGGTTTTGTCCCTGTCTTGTTGGAAAGCTATTGGCTCTCTTGAGCTTGTAACATCACCAATGAATCTGAAATCCTTTGATGGACAAGGTTTCCAGCCCCATGGTCTCATACCAGCCCTTTCAGTCGATCTTGGGGTAAAAGCTATTTCTATTCAAGTAGAAGTACTAGATGCCCCGTTAGACTACAACCGCCTTTTAGGAAGAAATTGATTTTACGCCATGACTGCTGTTGCTTCAACGGTATTTCGAACTGTCCAATTTCTGCATCTAGGGAGGATTGTCACCATTGACTAGCTCGATTTCTATACGCTGGATGTTACTACCTCTATAGCTAATAACATCCCTATGTTAGGCTAGTTTCCTCCTCCTTACCAATCGATTGGGGTAGGCATGCTGAAGGATTCGTCCCTTATGGGGATTTTTCCATCAACTCCTCCTAACACAGACACAGTGACAGTAAATATGATTTTGTCATTTGATTATGATCCAAAAGGCAAGCAAATTTTTGAGTCCACCTCGTTGATTCTACATGAATCAATGTACAGTGTTATCCAAACCCTTTCTGATGACCACACTAATGACCTTCATCTGGTGGCTTCGGACCCTTACCACCTGCCCTACTAGTTAGAACCCTCTCTTCCTATTCTAGATGATCTCTCTCATACTTTTCCTTTCGATGATTCCATTATGGAGATCATGAGTATGAATGAGCCTATATGGGAGGATCATTATCATAGATCCTCGTTCCTCCCCAATACCAGTTCGGTAGACCATGATTTTGCATCTCTTTTTTCCACTGATATTGTCAACACACCTCAAACTCCTATATTGTTGCAGAACATAGATTCTGAAGGAAACCTCTGCAACATTACTCAAACAAATCCAATTGACATATCAGCCAAGCCTAGAACCCTTGAGCATGCTCATGTTGGGCAGAACTACTCAACAGAAGAATATGAAGCATACAGAGCACTTTTCAAAGAATTCCGAGATGCTTTTGCCTGGTCTTATGAAGAAATGCCGAGGGTATACCCATCCATTGTGGTCCATGGAATAAAAACTTATCCCACTACAAAACCCGTCAGGAAAAAACTGAGACAAGTCCATCCACGGAAAGTCGCAACTATCAAAGCTGAAATAGAAAAACTTCTAAAAGCAGGGTTTATTTATCCCGTACCCCTGACGGAATGGGTATCAAACGTCATCCTTGTCAATAAAAAGTAGGGTACCATTTTAATCTACATCGATTTCATATATTTGAACAAAGCTTGTCCCAAAGACAACTTTCCCACTCCGCATATCGACCAGATTATCGACAACTGTGCCAGAAGTGTCATATTCTCATTTATGGATGGCTTTTTAGGTTATAATCAGATGAATATTTTACCCACCGATCAGCATAAGACAACATTCATTTTCCCTAGGGGAACCTTTTCATACAGGAAGTTACCATTTGGCCTGAAAAATGCTGGAGCCACTTTCCAGCGTGTTATGTCCTATGCGTTCCATGCTATAAAACATATTGTAGAACTATACCTTGACAACCTCCCAACTCATTCACAGCAATGGGAGGACCACCCTGGTCATCTTAGAGACATTTTCCTGAGATTTCGTCATTATAACATACGGCTCAATCCTCATAAATGTGTTTTTTGCATTGAGATGAGATGCCTGTTCGGTTTTGTGGTTTCTAAGGATGGCATCTGGATAGATCCATTGAAAATTGCCTCTATTCTAGCTCTACCAGCCCCAACAAACCTTCTAGAACTCCAAAGTTTTCAAGGGAAGGCTAACTTCCTCCACCGTTTTGTGTGCAATTTTGTAGAGAAAACACACAGTTATATGCGTCTCCTTAAGAAGGACACTCTGTTCTCTTAGGATAACAAAACCCAACGAACCATTGATAATCTCAAACATGCTCTGACTCATTCACCTGTGATACACCCCCAAGATTATTCAAAGGATTTTCTCTTATACATTGTTGCCTCCACTAATACCATCGCTATGGTTTTGGTGCAGGAGAATCCCAATGGTCAGGAGCAAGTGATTTACTATGCTAGTAAGAATCTCATGGATTCTGAAACTCGATATTCACGCATGGAGAAATTAGCATTGGCCACGATAATTACTATTCAAAAATTTTGTCACTACATTTTGCTCCACACAACCACCGTATTGGCAGACCAGAACCCTATGTGTTACATTCTGACTCGTCAGGTGCTCATGGGCAAGTATTCCCGATGGATATTCATCCTACAAGAGTTTGATCTAGAATTTTCCAAAGCTACATAAAAGAAATCCTTGGTATTTGTTGAGCTCATGTGTGATCTTCCCTATGCTTCGACAGAATCTAAGCCTAGCAATTCATTCCCAGATGAATTCTTGTTCCTGATAAGCACTAATAACCCATGGAATGGAGATTTTCTCATTTATCTCCAGACACAAAGATTTCAGGACACTCTATCCCGTGACAATCGCCGTCGTATCCGTCACCACGCAAAATACTACCTCATATTGAATGACACTTTGTATAGATGTGGTATCGATTCTATTCTTCGGCGATGCCTTACCCACGAGGAAGCTGAACAAGTTTTGAATGATTTCCACTCTAGAGCATGTGGCAGTCTTTTATCTGGGATGGCTACAGCCCAGAAAATCCTTCACGCTGGTTATTTCTGGCTTCATTCTTTAAATATTGTCATGAGGTTATTAATAAATGCCCACCCTATCAGCATTTTTATCTGAAAAAGGGCACTCATCCTACTCCATTACACCCTGTCATTGCCATTAGCCCTTTCTCCAAATGGGGGATCGATTATATGGATTGTAATCCTACCTCAGCTGAGGGGCATGGTTACATCATCGTAGTCGTGGACTATTTTACAAAATGGGCTGAGGCCATGCCTAAATATGCAGAGGATGGTAATACTATTGCTCTCTTCCTGATCAATAATGTGATAGAAATATTCGGAGTCCTGCAGTCCATAGTTACTGATCACAGATCACATTTTTGTAATCAAATGATGGAGGAACTAAGTGCCAAGATAGGTTTTCACCATGAACACTCTACGCCCTATTATCTGTAAGCTAATGGTCAGGTCAAGGCCATTAACAAAGTTGTGAAAACGATGCTGCATCGAATGGTTGGAGACCATAAATTCAACTGGCACCATATCCTTTTCTCCGCTCTTTGGGGTTACAGGACTTTGGTGAAAACAGCTACTGGTTTCACACCTTTCCACTTTGTCTATGGACTAGAAGTTGTCTTACCGATTCAATGTCAGATTCCATCCTTGAAACTTGCCATTGAACTTCTCCCAAACAATTCCACAGAGGAAGAGAGATTTCTATACTTGAATAACCTTGATGGAACTAGAAGAGATGTTGCCTTAGCTAATGAGGCACACAAGAAATTCATCAAGGTGCAGTATGAAAAGTCTGTCCAACCTCATTCCTTTAATGAGGGTGACCTAGTTTTGACCTATGATCAAAGATATGACAAACTAGGGAAAGAGAAGTTCGAATCCATGTGGTATGGTCCTTTCATTATTTCCAAAGTTTTAGAGAAAGGGGCCTACGAGCTCGTGGACTATGATGGAATCCCCTTAGGACAACCTCACAATGGGTTGTACCTGACGAGGTACTATGCATAGATATATCTTGGATAGTATCTTGTATATATGTATATTACTTGATTTTTAGTGTCCTTAAGTATTTTCAATATGGTTTTGAGTTTAGTGTCTGTATCTGTTTATACCATTTTTTGGTCATGCAGAGAAGATGGCTTTCTACGGCTATTCCCCAACTTACGATTTGATCAGTTTAGGAACCATTTATATTGGTCCCACTACCAACAATATCATCGAGTATCAAGAATTCATAGGTCTTCTGACTGAGGCTTCCTCCCAAGATGTTCGCAACTTGGTAGTCTTGATGGACTAGTCACAACTAGTGGTTTGTCACTTAAACCATGTTTATATTATTAGAAATCCTGTGCTTCTCCATCTCTTTTGGAGGGTACATAAATTAGAAAGGTCATTTGAAACTATCACCTATAGGCATATCCCTAGGGAACATAATGTAGTTTCTGACTCATTAGCAAATTACATCCTAGACTGGCATATTGCCCATTCATGACATGAAATTCAAACATGGTCCATTGTAAATAAACTATAAAAGACACATAAAACTCATATAAAATACATTCACCATTTGAGACATATAAACACCAAGGTAGAAGTATGTATATATATATATATATATATATATATATATATATACATGTTTTACAAAAAGATAGGTCACGAGACCTCATCTGAAGCACTCAGGATTTCAAGTAAAAAATCATCATACAAAAGTCTTGAAGCTACCTATTAGCTTTCAGTGAATACATCATGCACCCTATGATCTAATGATTCTTGTGGTAACATAGAACCGCCCAAGCTACTCGACATAGAATTCTGCTGAAATGACCCGGTACTCCCACAGTAGGCCTTTGGTACCTCAGTGGGAGGTCATCGATCGAGGCATCCGGGATGTCTAGATTCAAACTCTCGAGGTTCTCCTCTACCTCCCCTGTCACATCATCGCCCTATGGTACAAAATGGGCTCCATATCGCCTGTCTAATGGGGAGGCTCCCCCAAGTCGTGTTGCTCCAATTTCTACATGAAAACATTCAAGTCTCGTTACTAAACATAAAAAATATAAAACATCAAAACATAAAAACACAATTGCCATTTTAGGGTTTTTATTTCTTACCGATATCACCCCACTGTCCACCAAGTGGGAGCGGTAGGTCAAGGTCACCACTGAAGTCAGTGCCTGCATATGCATAGTCCTCCACCATGAGGAGCTGATCTCTCAACCATCGGAAGAACGGGTCACCAAACTTTACCTTGCCTCTACCCACTCCTGTGCAGGCTATGGTCCGGACCCATCTCAGCATGTGAGGGTCTCGTGCCCTCAACTATGTAAAAACCACCTGGGGTCTCATCTGTGGAACCCGCTCAAAAATGAAACACGCTAGAATGGAACCAAAATCGAACTGCTTAAGCTCCCCCTGCTGACACTTGGTCAACTGATCTTTGAAGATTGGAAGTAGAGATTTTGCCTAGTTAAAAACGGTGGGTACCATGGCCTCTATGACGTAGAGCATATGTGCTCTAGATGCCTGGTGTACCCCTTGGCTTCCCGCCACTCTTTGCATGGTAAACAAAATTGTTTGTAGTGGGCCATCCACCACTGCTTTTATTGGAATTTTCTTCCCTGATGTCCTAGTCCCAGGAATACAATGCCAGTTTATCAACTCATGAGTAGTAATGTCCCCTCCATGGGAATTGTTCGAAGAGATGGGAGCACCCCGTCTTGATAGGCATGTCAAGAAGTAGACATCCTCTACTTCAATTGTCAATATATGAGCACCAACCTTGAAATACTGTTGCTCTGGATTCCACATCTGAAGTATATGCTCTAATAGGTGCTCATGTGATACCATGCTGGGTGTACGAAAAAAATTTAGAAGGCCACAGTCTCTCAACGCAGCTATACAACATGTGTTTCATTCAGCAAATGCATCATCATTGTCATGTTGCCTCTCTTTCCAAATGACCATTTTTTATCAATGGGAACCTGTCAAAAACCATCACAAGACCAATTAGAAACATTCCCAATAATTCAAATCATCAAATTTGAGTTATTTTTTCTTATGCATGCATTTTTATTTACCCACAGCCAGCACCGCCTATGTCCCATTGAGGATAGGCCATGGCACCGCCTATGCGCAGTATTTTAGGTGTGGTTTTAGCAGGGTACTGCTTATCCCTCAAGGGATAAGAGCGGTGCCCGCTTCCATGGTTTTAGGGATCGCCCAATAGGCCCAAAACACCCCCAAAATTAAAAAATGAAAGGATGAAATGAAAGAGTAGGGTTTAAGCTATTACCTAGAACTGACGGTGCAAAAATCCGATGGTAGATGCTCCTGGAATTAGTAGTTGAAAATCTGGCCTAGAAAATGCTCCAAAGGCTCTCCACTATGGGTAAATGGTAAAATGTTTTGATTTTTTACTATTTACATACCTTTTATACACATTCTCATTACAGGAAATTTCAACTCAAAATGGGCCTCCTAAAAAAAATTAATAAAATAATGGTTAAAATAATAAAATAATATTTATTAATTTTGGAGGAAGAAAAGAAAAAACTACTTTTTTGTTTGTATTTTCGACATATCTCCCCATGTTTTTACTCAAATTTTTGGTCGGGAGAGCTCGTTGGATGTGGAATTAAATTCTGCATCCAACGAGTACCCACTCGGCTTATTTTGACGGACCCCGCTACCCCAAAAACAAGAAATACCTGAAAAAACATGATGATGATGCCATCATCACATTTTTTCAGCTATTTCTTATTTTTGGGGTGTCGAGGTCTGTCAAAAGTATGCCTTATTGGATGCAGAATTTAATTCCACATCCAGCGAGCTCTCCTGGTCGAAATTTGAGTAAAAACACGGGGAGATATGTCAAAAATGCAAACAAAAAAAATAGTTTTTTTTATGATACCTATCCCCAAATTTATATTAAAAAAGTGTTTAAGACCTATACGGTATTTCAAATTTAAAGCAATTTCATTGGCTAACACATTATGACATGGAATTTGAGTTAGAGTTAAAAAGGGCCCATTTTGAGTTGAAATTTCCTCTAACGAGGTTTCGACATGTTATATTTTTTTAAATCTATTAGTCATGATCCTTTAATGTCGTATATTGGAGAGTTTAACAATTGTTTTCAAGTCGTTGCAGGATAAAGAGCGGTAGTAGTAAATGTTTTGGGAGTTTGTTTTTGACTTTTTTCGCACTACCATAATTTGGCCATGATTTGGTTACATTTGTCTATGAGTCAAAAGTATTGATGTACTACAGATGCCTACTTGACGACATTCTCCGATCGAGCTAACATTCTCACCTCGAAGTGACAACTTGTTATCTCAAAGCTCTCACTTATCGTATCCCTCTAAGCCTCATGCTTTGGGGGGGCATTCTGTTATACCCAAATCCTATCACCAACATGTGATGAGATCCTTAACCCCTATGTTTTCCCTTAATCCCAAAACTTGGAGTGGAAACTTGCTCTAGATATCAATTCTACTTGAAAAAACCTAGCACCATGCTTTCCCTATGGCTGATGAGCGGTACCTTATTCAGCACCGCTTGTGTCCTATTGTAGAGAAGCGGTGCCACCATGGAAGTGCTTTTTCTTTGAAGTGGTTCTCACCTAAACGGCTCTATCATAAGGGAACAAAAGCGGTACCCTTGGTAAAATGGGAAAAATATAAGTTTCTTGAGGCTTCTAGATCATGAGCCTCGTGTCCTCCCTTATCCCTATCAATATAGGTTAGTTGAGCTTGAGATCCCTCTTGGTAGGATCTTAGAGCCACCTCACCCACAATTCTCTCAACTATCCCTATCCATTGAGCCTTATAAATATAAGCTCATATCCATAGTTGAGGGGGAGAATTGAATGGTATTGTTATGATGTTGAATTGACTACCTAGTCCAATCCATTGGATAGCACTAGAGAGAAAGTTGGAGCTTTTGGGGATGAGGTGTTTGTATTGTGGAGGATTTTTTTCAACACTAAGGAAATGGTTGTAAGCTTCTTCATTCATTCTTAATGCAAAGCTGATTTCCATCCCACATATCTGTTGTTTTGATTTCACATGTATATGTTACTAGATTCCTTAGTCACTAGTATGGATGCGTAGATGATTTTATGGTAGCTATTGTTTGACATGTTTGCAGGTACATAGCTTCATGATCAAAGAAATATTCCAGGTGTTTACAACATTCAGGGAAGGTATTCATGCTTTTTTGTTCACTCATTTGTTATGGATATGAACCATTCAGACCAGAGGAACAACTTTTGTCTGCAAAAGGTGCAATATTCTTGATTACAGACAAAACTTGGTCAAATAATATATAAAATATTCAAAACAGTTATTTTTCCACCCATCGTGCTGATCTGGCCTTGTGCGGTACCGCATGAGCTTGCATAGCTTCTGCGATGCTGCGCAACTCACTTACCAAAACCCTTGCCAATAGTCCCCCAACACAGTCTTGTGGCTCGTCCCTAAGCCATGTTAGGTTGATAAGGTATATGCCAACGTTCGTGCTTTAAAATATTCAAATTTTTGTGCAATCTCACGAACCTGAAGCTGAAATTTTTTGGCAATACTCTAACAATTAGTCAAATCCTGTTGTACCGAGTGCTCTTCTCTAGCCTTGCCATTGACCATATTTCGGTTATCCTGCACCATTCGCAGTGTGGCGACTAATTTAAAAACCAATTGTCCACCGATTTCTTGAAATTCATCTAGCTGAGCATGACGCTTTTGTTTGCATTCTTGGGCATGGGCATATCTCTACTGAATATCCTTCAATTCCTTAGCCCATGTGATATGTACCATCAGTGGCATTTCCCTTAGTGACATCTTCAAGTTCATCAGTTGACCTTCAGCTTCTTGCACTTCTGCAGTCAGCTAATCAAGTTGCTCATCCTGGACAACACTTTGCCAAAAATGCATTGTCACCTCCATAATGCTCTTGGCCTCTTGCTCCATGATTTCGAACTGAGTCATGATTTTTTCAATGGAAGCCTTCCTTTCTGCAACCTGCTCTGGTGGCATCGTGGGTTGTTCCAGGGCATTGATTATCAGGTTGGTATCCTGGATTTGGACAATATTTTTCCCCAATCTCTTGGACTTTTCGACTAGGGTGAGCTTGACCGTGCTCTAAAAAATTTGCTGGTAGGCTTCAAAAATATCTTGCTTGAATTTGCCGCATCTGGAACACATATGCTCTTGTTCAACAATCAAGCGGTCTTGCACCTTGTTCATCTCAATAATCTCTTCAGTAGCCTTTCATTGCAGCTCAGCCTGTGTTGCCTTCAAGGCATATATCTTACGCAATTTTTCTTCCACCAGCTGCAGCCAGACCTAATACAGCTCCTCTGCCTCTTTCTCAAGTTTTTCAGCTACGTTCTGTGACTGGACATAGCCCTCATTCAACTCTTTTTGTCATTTTTTCAATTCGAGGGTGGAAACATACTGCAATGCCACTAACGTCGTAGCAAATAACTTGTTCAGATCCAAATCCACACTCTAGGTCGTTCAGAGCAACTGGTGGAATTCCTCATTTCCTGCGTCGATCGCAGTTGGGGGAACTTGCACATTCCTAGCCCGGGGCTCAGTGCTAATCGACGGGATTTTCTACATCATAGGTCTTGCAAATTTTTTCCTAGAAACAATATAAAAAATGGAATTTAATCTATCTCTTACCGCACTGAATTCTTCATGGTTCGACTCTCAGATTGCCTATGTTGCAGCCTCAAAGGAGTTAGTGACCGCTTTGATGAGCCGCTACAGTTGGTCCTCCATTGCCGACCAAATACCACTTCCTGCATCATATTCTTGGTTCCATTTGGTGTGAGTCTCCTCCTGTATGCACTGTGCTACATCCTGAGGGTCCATCGACGACTCATTATCAGAGTCGTGAATACTCAACTCCTTCTGGGTAGGATCTTCTAGGGCATCAAGTGGTGTCCCCTTAGACAATTCCTCCTCACTCATTGGGTTACACCATTCCATCGACCAATATTGAACAATAGCATCTAACTTTTTCGTTGTGGCTTTGTAAGCCAAAGGTAGCCACTGTTAGTCAAGGTCTCGTAGCGCCTAAATGTAGATAGAGTGGGGCCTTATGGCAAACCAAATAAGCTGCTGGTTCTTGGTAGCTGCATAAGGAGATACTTGGGGAACAATGATAGTTGCGGCCTGCAACGCTTACTAGTAGACCCAAAAATGAATGACACGATTTTCTTGTCAACTGGGCTCTTCAACCCACCATAAGTTCTGATATCATGCATGGTTGATAGTCTTCAAGTTCCATCCAGGAAACGAGTGCAATAAGAATCAACAACCAACTATATGAAAATGGCCACCATGTCTAAATAGCAAGAGTGTCTTGTAGCAACTGGTTTAGCAAAAATAAAGACCAATTCATTTGCACTCCCTTAGCACACTTCTGGGCACATGCGACAATGCCCGAGTTACTTTGGACCGATCAATTTCCTTAAACAATCTTACTTGCCAGAATCCTTGTGTCAATGCACACTACTTGTGAGCTAATACCGTCGATGTGATAAGCAAGACCATCATGGTGTAAGCCAAAGAACTCCTTTAGCTTCTTGGAAATATTTTTGTCAGTATCCCTCCCGCAGATATACTACGCTAGATTTTCCTCGACCTTCAGTAATCCTATGATGCTCGCAATTAAATCTATTGTAATAGGGATGGGTGTATTCAACAAAAGCGTCCCCCCATGAAAAAAATCCAACAGTTTCTTAACATACGCATGGGATTCATTCAGTCACCCAAAATGAGGCATATTGATGAGCCCCAACAATTCATATTGGTCTAACCCACTCGCCCAAGGTTGAGGAATCCGCCAAATGGGGGCACTAGGCATCGCCAGGACTAACTCGTAGGGCTCATGTTGAACATCTTTGAGTAACACCAAGTCATGGTCTTTGAATCTCAACCTGATCAAAGCAGGGATGATGTCGATCGAGCATGCATCCCTTCCGAGAGCGATGACAATTTCTGTGGATACTTTTGAATTTTCGTTGGCTACCTCGGCTTTTCTTCCGGACATGTAGGAGCAACATATCCCAAAATATCATGAAAAGATATGACCTAAGGTGTCATAGACTCGACATCTCCCAAGCTCAACGACCCAGTCTGTGTAGTTCCTTCTCCTTGCACTCTCGCTGACTTGCAGGTTTGCCTCTTTTGCGGCAGCGTGGAACTGAGATTCTGAGCCTACTGCTTCTACTTGGGGATAGACAATGAGCCACCTAGCATGCTCATAGATTATTCTTCGATAGCCGTGGGCCAAGTAGGAGACTCTAACTCGCTTGAAATTTCAATGGTGTCGAGGTCTCTCGGCGTGCCTCACACCCCAAACCCTAAAATGCACTCAACAACTCGAACCTTCAACGCCATCACTCACTCAAAATATCACAACGCACTACATAATTCACACTTTGCTTTAACACGCTACTCGCTCAACTGAACAATGCCATCCTACCGCATCCTGCATGCTTTTTATAGCCACTTCCAATTCAAACTCATCATTACCAAATCTACAATCCTCATTATGACGAAATATGGTAGTAATGATGCCAAATCTGCTGGAAATCCTATTCCTCTAATAGTCGGATCAGCCATTAATGCGTGTCGCTTCAACAAGTGCCTCCAACCAATTTTTTAACTACCTGCATTTATTGCTTGATTTGACCAACCCATATCCCTGCAACTGTCGCAAGTGGTTGACCATTCATCGCTACAAACTCTAAACTTGCACAGCCTCTTCCCTTGGGCTCACCTTGCTAATCTGAAACAAAATATTCATTTTTTTTTATTTTTGTTACAGCACCTCAGGCAATGCGCATCGCTGGCCCCAACCTATAGGAATTCAAATGACTCCCATTGACAAGTGCCAGCAATACCACACCATATAATTGTTGTAACTGAACTACACCTCCAGAAGTAATGGAATGAACAAGATACAGACCCAACCAATGCATTTGTAACTTACTAGGATGCTTTATGAACTTACTGTCATATAACAGGACCAAATATCCTTCTGAAAACTATTTTTTCTTAATGTGGTGATCATTCCATGCCTTCTGTCGATCCTTCGCAACCTACTGGTGGAAGCCAGTAATAAAGCAGTCTTCTTCCAGCTAGAGAAACTGCGCAAGGCGCTCTTCTAATTCTTCCGCATCATCGATGCTCATCAACGTGGCAATTCACAAACTAGGAACAATATACTCCAAGGGAATGACTGCCTCTTACCCATAGACTAGCTTAAATGGTGTCTAACCGGTTAGTCGTTTGTAACTAGTGTGATAGTCCCATAGCACTGCCGAAATTTTCAGGTCTCGGTCATCGCGGTTAGCATTACATACCTTAGTCAACGTTGTTTCCAAAATTTTGTTGAATGCTTCGATGGTCCCATTCACCTATGGATGGTATGGTGTACTCCTCTTGTGTTGCACTTACAATTCCTCAGTTAGCGCTTTCACTGTCTGGTTGAAAAAATGACTACCCTGGTCACTCATCAAGATCCTAAGACACCCAAACTGTGTCACAATGTTTTCAAAAATGAACCACGCTGCTGTCACTACAGTACAATCTACTATTGGTGCAGCTTTCATCCACCTAGTCAGATAGTTGGTTGCAGTAATGATGTATCGTGCACCAGTCCCCTTCCCTGATGGATTAATAAGACCCACAAAATCCATAGCCCATTTATCAAATGGTTGCAGAGTCACATGTAGCAGTAGTGGCATCTCATCTCACCGTGATGGTTTGCCCACACACTGGCAGACATCACAGCTCCTCGCATAGTCTACAACATCATTATGCAACATAGGCCACCACAGCCCAGCGCAAAACACCTTCCACGCAATAGCCCGTCCTCCATAGTGGCTTTCTGCAATTCCTACATGTTCTTCTTTGAGAATGGGACCCTACTCATGCAGTAAAATACACCGTTGCAAGATTTCATTCGGTCCAAGCTTATATAACTACCCAGCAGTTAGTTGAAAATCAGAATCCTTCACGACCAGCTGCTTTTTTTGGCTATTCGACATGTCCTTCGGGGCGACACTAGTGGCCAAAAGCTAAATAATTGGTGCATAGTGATCATCTGCAATGTCAACACAAAACAATTGTGCATCTGGAAAACTGTCATCAATATTGGTCGGTTCTTCACCATTCTCAATGCTAAAGAGATGAGCTAGACCAGCGTTCAACCGTCCTGGATTTACAACTATTTCAAAATCAATCTCCTAGAAGAATAACAGCCATCGACAGATCTTCCCCCCCAACATAGGATTATAGACCAATTATTGAAAAGCAGAATGATTGGTGAACATCTTGAAATGTCTGCCCAACACTACTATATTTCAATCCAAAATCCGACGGTTTTTTTCGACGGCGCGTGGATTTTTTATTTTAACAGTGCCAAAAATCAGGAAGATAATTTTTTTTTTTGAAATGGCGGTGATAAGCGTCGCTTAAGCGATGGCTAGGCTTGATAAGCGTCGCTTAAGCGATGGATAGGATTGCAAGTGTCGCTTAAGCGACGGATATCCTCCTAAGTGTCGCTTAAGTGACGGTGCTAAAATTACTCATTCATTTAATAATGTCTTATCAATCATTTAATAATTTGTCGTAATTGGTTAATTATTTAAAATTGAAAGCGACGCTTAAGACATTATCCTGCACACATTAAAATGGAAAGCCTAGGTTCATTTTTCATATAAATAGATCTACGGCTAGGTTCATTATCTCACACACTGAGTCTCGCACTTATCTCTTGGTTAAGAAGTGCGAAATTCCTAAGGGTTTTTTTTT
>LPNX010428739.1:154532-184275 GCA_001517045.1 Pseudotsuga menziesii | reverse complement strand
TCTGATGTAGCGCAAGAATCAGGCGAGTTATTTACGGGGATATCTCGAGATAGCTTGATGACAAGAAAAGATATCTCAAATGTTTACAACGACATGAAACTGATAGAATATGTTAAAGATGAAAGTGATCCATTGAGTGTGGAATGTTGGTACAATCAATGTCCTGAAAACCTTTTTTTTCTTCCAAAACAAGATGTTGGTGAAAATGTTCCTTTTATGATAGGTATACAAACACCGTGGATGCATTCAATCATGGTGAAACATTCACACAACAATGTTATGTCGATGGATCCAACATTCAGCACAAATAAATATGGAGTAAGTACATATTTGTCATAAATACCATTTCATTTTTTACATTCATTTGAATTCTTATACCTTAAATATGCTTATAATTATGTCTTATTTTCAATATTGTAGTATCAACTCTAAACATTGATGGTTTTTGATGAACATCGCAATGGAGTTCCGGTGGCATGGGTGATTTCTTCACGCAACAATACAACTAATATTTGTAAATGGATGTCAGCATTATTTAAAGTTGGTGTGGAAGAACGTCCAGGTTGGCGCGTGCAAGCTTTCATTACAGATGATGCTGCAGCCGAGATTGAGGCATTAAGGTGAAGTGTGTATTTTTTTGGAAGGACATGAAACAATAATGTTTACATATATGCTCTATTTTAATGATTGCCCCATTTCAGGACTCTAACCAACTCCACAATATTATTATGTGTATGGCACGTCCGTCGAGCATGGTTGAAGAACATTCAAAATAAAGTCAAAGGAAAGGAAAACAAAATCCGCACCTTTCGTGCTTTAGGAGAAATCATGCACTCGTGTCCTGATGATGAATCTGTACAACATGCAGTTACAAAGTTCTTTAATGATTTCGAGGAGGAGAAAATAATTTTGCAATATTTTAAGACCAATTGGCTATCTAACAATAAAATATGTAAGTTTTTTATAGTTAGTTTTCATGACTCAATTATGGAATGACATATTTGTATCTATTAATTCATAGCTCCCATTTTTTTTCAGATATGTGGGCAAAAACTTACAAGAATTTTCCACATTCGAATCAAGATACAAATAACGCAATTGAATCCTACCATGGGTACTTAAAACAAAGGTACCTTAGTGAGCATAACCATGCATGTCATGGACAAGTTGACTGGCTTATTCATGTGTTGCTGACAAAGGTTGAATTATATTACAAGCATATGCAACATTTACAAGAAGTGGGTGTTATACAACCTAAAAAATCCCAAGAACAATTGAAAGCTAGCAAATTCAAAGCAAACAAAATCCCAAACAAAGATTGTGTTGTTGACCATAAATCTAATGGTGAATACAGGGTTCGTAGCCAAAATAAGGATACTCGTGGTACTTGGTATAATGTCATATATAAAGGGTCAACTTTCCACTTCTGTGACTGTAATTGGGCATTAAATGGAAATGTTTGTAAACATGTACTAAAAGTTGGTATGTTGGTGAGTAATGATATTTTTGGCGATAATCTATTATCAAATGTCTCTAGCTCTTTTGTTGAAAGGCCTAGATCTTTAGTTGACTTAAATGAAACAATAGTATTGAGTCCAAAATTACAAACAAATCATCCACTATGCTTCGATTCTCCTTGCAATCTTAGTTGCCATATTGAAACAAGTATTCATGATGTGGATAATTCCTCGTATCATGTCGATTCAACGCCTGTAAGACTAGATAATGTCGTATCTGAGGTTGATGGAATGGAATCTATTAATCAAGAATTCAAGGGTTTACTATCCATAAAACCAAAATTTTTTGAGGCTCGTGCATTGAAGAATGTGCTTGCCAATGCACGAAAAGGATACAATAAAATGTTATTCAATATTACAACTCCATCAAAGATCACTACCAAAAGGCGGCATAGCTTTTTGAGCCCAACAAATAAAAAAAGGCGGCATAGTCATGGGCTACAATCAGGAAAAGAAAAATCAGAATTTCAAAGGGTGGGACGAGTTCGTGCGAAGAAGAAAAGCATGGATGAGCAATTGCAGTTACATTCTCAAAAACATAGAAATGAGGTGGATGCATCTGATCTAGTGAAACATTCTAGTCTACATAATATTGGTAAGAAAATTTGATATTTTTTTTTGTTGTACATGAAATTTAGAATAATAATACCATCAACACAATAGTATAAATATGTGATTATTTTTTATTACAGATGGGGCATCCACGGTTGGAAATGCTCAATGTTGTAGACTTCGGTTATTTAATGGAAAAAATGATGAGCATATCTCATCATTTGTGGATGGTACAAATGAATCAACTTCATTGAATGATACATCCAACCCATCTCAACATTATGTGTGTCCAAATAAAGGTATTGTGCTTTATTTTGCAATGAGCCTCACAATAGTCAATATTGTCAATTCCCATTATTTAGAAAACATGTTACTAAATGTAGCTCATTGTTTGTTGATGATTCTACAATAGCAATGGAAGATGGATCTACATTCAACCCAAGTCAGCATACTTTCACCAATGATCCAAATATACCAACTACTTCAAAGATATCAAGAATCCAGACAATTCCCGATTTAAATGCATGAGCTTTCCTAAAAGGTGAAACACTTTTAAAGTTGTTTGTAAAAAATATTTAATAGTTAATTTGTATTTATATATTTTTATTTAGTAACATTATCAAATTAATATTTTGAATGTTTCTTGACAGGTAGCTATGTGTTTATGGAATATTGAAAATTCAAAGTAAAAAGATGAAGTGATACATTGATGTTATTTTCCACTTCTCGAATTTCATCAACATTCATATGCTACTCGCATATTTTGTTATATGCTAAATACTCTTGTTTTAAGACAATCATAACAAAAACTTTATATTATTTTGAAAAACGTGTTTGTTGTGGTACTCAATCATAAGTTCGATCGTGTTGTGCGTTCATATTTTGTAAATTGTATATGCACATCTTGGGGGGGGAATATATGCACATCTTGGATTATTTCCCTCAGATAGGAAGGTTAAAGCTAAGAGATGGATTAGAGTGGAATATATTGACATATCCAAGGCTTGGTGTTTTTTCGATGGAGCAACCCAAGTTGGGATTGGATGTGGAGGTATAGGGAGCACATTGCATCTATCTGAGAGTCTTTCATACAACTTTTCAGCTGAAATTGAATGTGCATCCAACATTAAGGATTATCATTTAGTTTATATATGAATTTTCATTTATTTTAAAATTAAATAGTTATTAATAAAAATGGTTGATTTATATATAAATTAATCCATACAAAAATAATAAAAATATGTTATTAAATTTTTAAAAAAAAAATTTAATGACCATATTTGTGTGTTTCCATATTTCTTACCATTACAATTTCCAGGTTTCAAGATCTATAAATTCCTATACTCTGTGTTTCTATCTATATTCTGATTGTAGAAATTTTGAAGGAATCCAATCAACTTTTTATACGATAACAACCCACAAGCATATTGGAAATGCGTCCCAGTAATAAAAAGGCGAAAGTATATAGAAGTTCAGGATAAATTTTACAAACTTTAGGACTCTGCAGCTCGGTCGTTAGCTCTTGCCAAAGTCCATATACATTTAAATCCCATGATGTATGTCCGTCCATGTACTGCTAGATATACCTAAAGCTCTAAATCCAACACAACCTCTAAGTCCATGTACATTTAAATCCCATGATGTATATCTGCCCATATACAGCTAGAGACATCCCTAAAACTCAAAATGCAAAATAACATCGAAGTCGATGTACATTTAAATCCCGTGATGTATATCTAAACATGTACTGTGTACTGCTAGATATTTTATCCCTACAACTCAAAATCCAACACAACCTTGAAGTCCATGTACATTTAAATCCCATGATGTATGTCCGTCCATGTACTGCTAGATATATCCCTAAAACTCTTAAATCCCATGATGTATGTCCGTCCATGTACTGCTAGATATATCCCTAAAACTCTTAAATCCCATGAGGTATATCTGTCCATGTAGAGTTTTAATCCCATGATGTATATCTGTCCCTGTACTGCTAGATATATCCCTAAAACCCAATCCATTATCGGAGCAGTATAAGCTCTAACCAAAACGCCCCCAACCTGCAAAATCCGCTGAAATTCCAATTTCTAGTGCTCAAATCGCATTTCAGGCAATCTAGGTAGTTTTAAAATGGGGGATTTAGACTAGAACAGGCAATCACGATTGCTGAAATTGCAAAACTACTGAAATGAGAACTTCCGGGAACAATTTTGAGGAACAATTTTGACCGGTTTTTATTAAAAATTCACCAAAAGAGTGAGGCGTTTTAATTGTCTTTATTAAAAATTCACCAAAATCCAACACAATCCAATGTTTAACAAACCAAACATCTTGCAGCAAATAGTAAACTGACAAATAGTAAACTGACAAAATTTATAAATGTATGCCGACTAATGTCAAATTTAAAATACATAAACAGTAGACTAACATTAATAGTACATAATTGAATGTGCAAAATTCAAATTTTCAGCAACTGGAAAAATAAATCAACATTTGTCGTTATCATTACTTATTCTGTTTACTGCCGCGCAGCCCTGGACTGTAATTAATGTCCAGCAATTTTAAAGTATATTCTAACATAATGCCAATGTTTAACAAACCAGACATCTTGCAGCAAATACTAAACTGACAAAATTTAAAAATGTCTGCCGACTCATGTCAAATTTAAAATACATAAAAAATAGATAACATTAATAGGACATTTGCCGTTTACTGAAACAGAACTCTGGACAGTAATCAAAGTCCAGCAAATTTTGAAGTGTAATCTAATCTATTGCCAATGTTTAACAAACCAAACATCTTGCAAAAGCCAGTAAATTGACAAGAATTAAAATGTCGGATGACTGTTGCCAAATTTAAGATCTATCCAAACCTATTTCCGAAGTTTCACAACCAGTTGTTGCAGCAGCCAGAAAAATCCGAATAGTAACACTCTTAACAAAATCTAAAAGCTTCACACTAAAGAAGATATTGTCCGGCTAACTTTTCTTGTTCAAGAATGCTGCTACGCCTCATTCCTCATCCTCTTCCTCTCCATCTCCACCAGCAGCCTTCTTTGATGCTGCCTTCATGTTCTTTCGTTTCACACGACCGGGACGTCCCCCTCCAAGTGGACTCGTAAGTGAGAAATCAATGTGCTTTTGTGAATCAACTCTTACCATGAAAGACGGAATATTCACAACCTGCCTACCAACCCTGCATCAAACAAAACCGTCTGATAAGCAGAGATTACTAATGCACTGCAGTCGAAATTTACTCTAAAAACATGAAAACGCAAGATGGATGCACTGTACCCAATGGAACCAGTAAACATATCCATATTCGGTACTAGCAAAGAGCACATGCCATTTATAAAAATGTGGTCTACAATAGATCTCCATAATCATTACTATATTCAGCATGCTATGCCTTACATTAAAAGGCTTCGGTAATATTTCAAAGATAACTAAAACACACATTGTGCCATGTGGAATATAAAAATAAATAAATTGGAGACTTCAAAATTTCCTGTTGCACATACAACAAGAAAGACAATTTGAAGTGTTGAACCACAAATTTTAGTAAATAAAATCTTATGGATACAATATTTTAAAGACATTATATTCTTCACATAATTGGCCATTACATTATCCGGATTTCAAAAGTAATCATGAAAATTATTCTTCTCTCATCCAAATGAGAATGGATTGTTAGTTTTTGTACTTCATTGTAGATGCATAAATTTATGGATCTATCTACTAAATAAATAAAATAAATCAAATTTATAAAGAGAAAAAATAAATAATTTATTTATACATTTCTTAATTGGAATACAATGGAATTTCCCAGCAAATCAGTCTATATAGATAGGTAGACAAGTAAGGTTGCTTGTTTGTAGGTTAGCTTCGGTCTAGAGAGTATGTTTTGTTTAGACCATTTGTTCGTGGACAACCTCAGGTTAGACCATTTCAAGAGCTCAAGGTTGGTTAGACCAATTTCAAGAGCCTTATTCTATTCTATCATATGGTCAGTAACAGCTTCAACCTGCCTGAACTATTGCTTGGGATGATAACCAACGTAAAAGCTAGCGATAGAAAAAGCATGAGACGATGTTTAGCTTTGCATGAAACAATGTTTCTGTTTAACGATCTATTGGTTTCTGTATTCATTGTACAGGTTTAAAGCTTGCTCCTCAAGTCATTAACTATTTCTTTTCGTACTGATCAGCTAAACAACCATAGCAAGAGTAGCAGTCCGAGGTATAGCAGCCCAGCTAGCGAAAGATGCTCTCAATCTCACAACCAAATCAGTCCAAGTCTAAGTGGCTATATTCAACTTTGGGTTGATAAGCTTCACAATGAGAAGGAAGGGCGCTTACGTGATGCTGGTGGTTCAATTAAAGAAACTGCCCCGTCTATGAACGCACGCAAATGCCCCACTATAGGCGGGGCATGCATTGAAATGATTCCATCCCTGTATTTAGCCCGTGCTTTTGAAAGGCGATAGTAGGGCTAGTGCTGGACCAATTGCTATGCTATGGCCCAGTAACAGCTTCTCAACCCACTAACTAGACAAGACGAGGTCAGATTTTAGGCTACTCAGTCCACGAACTTAAGCTAGCGATGGTTCAGAAACATAGTTGCTTTCCCGATGAAGCAAAGGGGCTGCTTATAAAGGTCAATATTCCAGAAATAAGGCCAGGTTATTTTATGGACATTTCACAGGCCCTGCCTGAAGGAAGGGTAAACTCCCAGGCAGTAAGTGGTCCTGGTAAACCAACCCAGTACTTATCAACCCTTCTAACGCGAAGAAGCCAACCCGTACTGGCTTTCAGCTCATCAGTACTTATCAGAACCCTGCTTGCTACGCACTTACACTTTTCTTATATCCTTGAGGCCACTCTACCTAACCTATTGACTCTGGCTCTGATACTTTTCGTGTAAACCCAGACAGGTCCTTCCCCTGTCGGGAAAGAGCGTAGCACCTTAAATGCCCCAGGAAATTCTTTCTTTCTGCCCAATGACTTGTACCTACGGGCATCTTTACCCAACATCATACCAAAGGGCAGCCAGAGATTCACTTGCAGGAACTACAATCCATGGAAGTAGCGTATGTTGGCCATTATAGTATAGGTGCCTGCTTTACATTGTCCTAGGTAATTATACCTAACCTACAAATGCAAGTAGAGACCAGGACAAGTTTGATGAACAAGATAGAGATGCAACATCATACCAAAGGGCAGCCAGAGATTCACTTGCAGGAACTACAATCCATGGAAGTAGCGTATGTTGGCCATTATAGTATAGGTGCCTGCTTTACATTGTCCTAGGTAATTATACCTAACCTACAAATGCAAGTAGAGACCAGGACAAGTTTGATGAACAAGATAGAGAAGCCGTAATGTTCAATAAGTTGTTCATGATAGATGAAATGCTTCTTTAGTTTTAGACAAAAAAGACTTTAACAATGATCTGGAAGCATGTGAGAGAGTTGCATGAGACTTTGGGTAAGGGCAGAGCCTTTTTATGGAATAATGTACTATTTTAAATCATGATGGATGAGAATGTCTCACTATAGGAGCATTTACTCTAGATTAAGGATATAAGAAAACAAATGTTGGCCATTGTTCAGAAGATGGAAGAGTGGGACATGGTGGTAATCATGCTGAAAAGCTTACCACGTGCTTATTAGCACTTTATTGAGACCTGAACAACACCTCTATGAATGTTGACCTTAAGTTTGATGAGCTGCGTAATAAGCTCTTACAACAGGACAAATGGAATAAACCAGTTTGGTAGCAGCAGTCAGGCAGAGGGTTCAAAAAAGGCCTTTGTAGCCAATGTAAAGGGCAAAGGCAAGTGGGCCAAGAAGAAAGGACAAGGCAGTGGTGAGGATGCAACCAAGAGTCTGAAGATCATCACATGCCATTACTGTGGCAAGGTGGGCCATATGAAGAAGCACTGCAGAAAGAGGTTGGCTGATTAGAAGGCCGAGGTACGAGGGAGAGGTTTTACTAAAGGGTGGTATACCCTCGATCGCTTGTTGAGCAACTCTATGCTCGCTGGCTTTAGGCTTGACGAAATAACCTAATGAAGCTGGTTGAACCCGTGATGCTAGAATGTTAGGTGAGACACAACAGCTAGATGAAACCAAAGGGCCGCCATCATTGAAAGGGGTCTACCAAAAAAATAGAAAATCTTGATCCAGGTGGTGATACAGTAAATCCAGGAGTTATACACCTGATCTCACTGCTTGAATCAATAAATACGGGTTTCTTTGACACTAGTCGAGCCTCCCCTTGTATCTTCTTTTCTGAAAACCCATCATAAAACAAACTAGTGTCCGCCTTGGCCTTTGCTGAGCCAATAAATACGGGTTTCTTTGACACTAGTCGAGCCTCCCCTTGTATCTTCTTTTCTGAAAACCCATCATAAAACAAACTAGTGTCCGCCTTGGCCTTTGCTGAGCTAAGCCTGACTACTCTAACGACTTCTCTCTCTTGAGTTTGTCCATATTTGAAAATGTTAGTTGCCATTATTAGTGAGGCACTTTGGGTCTCCACCGGTAGCCTCCTGGTTGTGTTGATGCCAGCTTATGGAGGTGGGTAAACCAATGCGCAAGTGTGTTAGGCCGTCCGGTATTACTCTCCAAGACGGTGCCGGGGCCATAGAGTGATAGAGAATAAGTACCCTTACTTAGTTCAAATTCTGCAATATAAAATAGAGCCTTTGTTCAATTCAATGTGAACAAAAATAAATCTCTACATCTTATAATAACAACTTGTCCTAATAAACAACTATGTCAAATGTTATTTCAAATCCATATATAATAAATCTATATATCTCTATACAATAGTTCCTTCCCCTAGTAGCTGCTCCTTACCTAGATCCATTCCCTAAGTAAACCAATCAGATCGTTTCCCTTTGCTTTGAGGTTGAGGCAAGAGAGAAAGGCAAGAAGTTGCAAGTCTAATTGTTATAGGAGTGCATCAGAGGAGAGAATAGTTTTACTACGCCAGTCAGCCAAGAGTAAATCCCCAGCCAGTTGGGAGGTGCCTATTAACGAACGCTAGTTGATGCTGTCGATCCACTCCCAGGTGCCAATGCCAGAGCTTGGCTAATATACTCCGCTTGGTTACTGCTTGACTACTTGGGGCGATCTCTACGTGTTAATATGTGATCTCGCATCTATATGTGTTTACCTTGTACCTATTCTGCTCCACCAAGGATAGTTGAACAGGTGATTCAATATGAACTTTTCTTTAATACAGCAGTAAAGTCCACGCAGCTTAATGCTTGGACTAAGTAAGATAGTCATTCCCTTTACCCTACTTGCATTACTTCAGTGCGACCGTGCTACCAACCTTTACCCTTATTTACTTATTCATAAGTAAACTTAGTGATTGGACGGGCTTGCTTAGACAACACTTTCAACTTGACTATTTAACCCTTTATATGCCTACTTGACAGAGACTTTATGTTGAATGGACAGCTACCCTCTTGCATTGCTCACTTAGCAGTACCCTCCCTTCTAGCTATTTTAGGGGAAAAAATAACTTTCTATATTACCGCTCTTCCTCCCGGGCCACTTCCTCCCTATGGTTCTTTCCACTCCAGATTTATAAATAGTTTGATTCGCATTTAAAGGGCAAAGCGCATGGTTGGGCCTCGAAAAGCTTTTTCTGCTCGTGCTTGAATCCCCCCAGGCTTTACAAAAGAAACCGCCCGACGAAGAAAGAAGCTTGGCGCGAAGGGTTGGGATGTATCGTCCCCCAAAAAGATTAGATTTGAATATAAAAAACAAAAATGATAAGTTTTCCTGTGATATCAGCAAGCAGTAGTCCCAAGCAAACTTTTATGGCCTGTGCTAAACCTGCTGTATGGTCCAACCTCAACACAGCAGACCTCTTTATACAATCACTCTTATTGGCTAATCTCCCATATGAATGAAAATTGGTTGTTGTCAGAGCCTGACCCCTAAGGAGGACCTTGTTTCACTAGAGTGAATTCCATGAGGAGAGTAAGGCCTGAGAGACTACTGCTTTCTTAAGTCCATAATTAAGTTCATAATGGAAGAAACTGGTGGAGACTAATAAAAACCTCCTCTTGGGGACGGTGTATTGAAAACAGTTGCTCACGCCAAACTAGGCATGGTGGAAATAAAAGCAGTAACAATAACCTCCTGTGAACATATGGCTCCAATGAATGAATGTATGATTCAGATTTATGGGTAACTTATATACTATTTTACTTAGGAGAGGAAGGAGAAGATAAATTACCCATTTGGGCATGATCCGTAGGATCCCCTGTGCCCTAGGTGTGGTACCAGTTACGATATAGCATCTATGCTATAACATGTTCGTTTCCACCTTTACCCGCTATTCAGGTAGGTGTGATACTTATACCCATTCCCTACTAAATAAATAAACTGGTTGAATCCATCCATCCATGTTTGTTGGGTTGGTACATCCAAAATATCCTAATTTAACATTTATTTCATATTTTGCCATAGTAAAAAAACCTATTTTTGATCGATCCAATGAATCCATACCTTTATATACGTTATTTCAACTACCTTTTAGATTTAGATACGGCATTTCCCTTAGATACTTCTTTTGGTTGGATTTACAAATAATCACCGTTTGATTAGGCCATAAATTAGAGTAACTCGTCCTTCTTATTAGGTCGAGTGATTTAATTCCTGGAGCATTCATAACTTGCTGGGAAGCATGCCGACGCTACTTGCTATAGAAAAACATCTGGAAATTACATTATTCCGAAAGAAAACAATAACTTAGAGTACCTCGATTAGTGAGAGGATAGCACGGCAGGCAGGAGGGAGGAGGATGGGTCACTATACTGGACTCACCCACACACTAGGCAAAGGCTTACCCTTTTGCCTTTTGCCTATAACCTTTAGCCTCACCTGTAACCACCTTCAGCCCATAAACTAAAGCCTTTTTTTCATAAGCCGATCACCAGGAAGGAACCATAAGTTCCCACATACCTGAGTCAACACCACAGACCCAGAATATATAAGTTCCCCGTCATTTCTACATACCCGACGAGAGATAAGATACCCTATCGTGCTACTTCATACCTGATAGAAAGTCCATACCCGAGCTTACCACTACAGAACACATAAATCTCCTACCTCACTGAATGCTACGAAAACGGTCCTACCCCGAATGGATGGAAGGAATAATGACGAAACGTTAGTTATATACTATGCACAGTTTGAGTTAGTCTCATACGCAATGAGTATTCAGCAAGGGGTTAGGAGGTAGTGCCATTCTGGGAGGGAGGTGGTGGCCGATCTTTCTTTATAGTGATTGATTACCAACATCTTCTGAGACGAGATAGACGCTCCCACGGACGAATGACAGCACACATCAAATGGCTGAGAGGAAGGATAAAGAAGAAGATAAGTTCCCATCAATTATATCTTAATATATGTGTGTATTCCCATATGTATATTTATGTTTGTCGCTTAGCACCCCCGGTAACTCAGCCCATCCAAGTCGATTAGAGGGATCGGATGGGAAGTCAATTAATCTCAGAATTCCCTTTCTCCACCTTTGGCTGGGCACCATAATATGAAAGGAAAAGAGCAGCCTGCTCGACCAAAGGGGAGAGGAGCAAAGGGAGAGGAAGCGTTAAGCCGGCTCTAAGAGGAAAGTATTCTACTTTTTTTTGGACTTTCGGAAGGCATTTTACAAGGTTTTTAGATAGTATCTGTTCCATAGGCTTCAAAATATAGGCATTTTGGAAACCCTAATGAACGCTGCAGGTTCTAGATTCACGGTTTCGACCAACCCTCCTCGATTTAAAGAAGCTTTCCTCAATTAATAGACTATTCCTCGGTTCCTCTCCCAGCAAACAGCGAGTATAATGCTGAACCAAAAAGCAGCAGCCTTGATTAGTTAAAATACGTGCCTCCCACAGGTATTGCCTTAAGACTTTATTTCCACCAAATGAGATAGATAGGTTGTGTCCAAGGAGATAGGGGGGGATAGGTAGCTTGAGCCATTCACGCTTTTTAGGTACTTTCTTTACATGCTTTTAAGAGAAGGACAGTCAGCCTTATCAGGGAAGGCCCGCTTTTAGCTGGTTGGTTCTTTCATGATTGATGAATAACATAGTTGGAACTGGGGCGGTCCACCGGACAGATAAATCACACATAGGCAGAGCGAGGCGGTCCAACGGACAGACGGATCGAAACTGACCCAACATAATAACTAAAATGGATTTTTATTATTTTAAAAATATACCTTTTCTAAAGCTGACCTAGTATTTCCGGGTGTAATTGAAAAAGAAGGTTTCATTGCGCACACACAACATAAAATTAGAATAAGTTGTCGTCATATTGTCCCACCAACAAGTAGTTGTGTCTGCCCCCACCGAACTTTAGATTGAGAAATATATATTGTATGGGGGATAATGTAAGGAAAAGGAGAGAGTTTAGTGTACATGGAACTTCTTAGTGCGTGGATTTAGAGAATGAGGTGGTTTACAACTTTTTATATAATAGATGGATTTGTAACCCCTGGTATCCATACCCAAGAAAGGAAGGAAATGTCTCCTATTAAGTCACAGAAAGGGTCTGATCCGTCTGGGAAGAATTCAATTCAATGCGGCCTCGGCTTCATCTTCTATTTCCCCATCCTTCCCTGCAGGCTCCTGCCTACCTGCTGCCTTCTTGCTGCTCCGTTCCCTCCCCTTTTTTTGTTCTTTGTCATGCGTGCTTTCCATTCTATCTGGGTTTTATGCCTGCTTGGGGGCACAACTATCGTATCCCGTCTGGCCTGTCATTCTACCCGTTGTTTCATTCGTCGTGGTCGTCTAGGGTGCTGGGTTTGGTGCATGCATGAGGGGGTCTGATCGGTCCGGTTGTTCTGAGCTTCCAGTTCTGGACTTTCCGATTCAATCCATTGCTTTTAGGTTAGAACCCTCGCTGCTTCTTTATTATATTGCGGGCGGCTGGCTTGCGAATAGGCTATAGGGAGGGAGGAACCAGTGCTGATCCAAGTGATCCAGATAGTTAGTCACAACCAGGTTCGGAGCAGGCACTTAGTTTGCTTCGAACAGATATTTGAAAATAGATTAAATAACTATTTAGGCAGGGGGGCGTACCAGGCAGGTTCAGGGCAGGCAGGGCAGGCACAAAGTTAGGATTTTACAAATCTTAAAAAGCTTCTCATTAACTAGTTTTATTTAGACAAAACATATATATATATATATAGCAATAAAACATAAGCAAGCCCCGGTTCATCAACCAACCAGCAATCTCTCTCTAGCAGGTAGGATCTACTTACTTACTGCGGCCTATCGGTTCTAACATCCATCCCCTTGCTAGCGTAAGTTCGATCACAAGGTATCGATCAGCATTTCATTAGTACAGTCGAGGTAGTCCCTTTTGTGTTCCGTACCATGCACCTTTAATTGGCTATTTCCTTTGCAAGAAGGCTCCAACAAGATTTGTTAGTATTGGGGGTTAGAGCCTCCTACAACGATGAATTTAATGAATGCGGGTAAAAAGCCGCCTATACAAAATTACAAAGGGTGTGTAATGTTTAATACTTTTTCATATTGAGCCTTAACCCGCTTCTTATTACCTCATTTACAATAGCAGCATCTCGCCGATGTTCGTCAAGTTTATATATAATAGGCATTCTTCTTAGGCAGACTTGTGCTGCTTACCTTGCTCCATCCAGTTCATATCCTCGAGGTAGTTGAGGGCTAGTGTGCTAAATAGTATTTCAATATTTATACTCCAACCTCACCGAACCTTGAGTTTCATATGCAATGGGGACTATTATGACCTTACTGACCCTTGTTTGGTGCCAGACCATTTTGTTCAGGAATCTTATTTACTATACTTCTTTCTTATTGGATCTTCCTTTTAACGAAGCCTAACGGGTTTATATAAATTGATTCTATTTACTTTGAACACTCTTAGGACTACTCGACGAGCCATCACAATAAGTTCTTGGGACATTCACTGAAAGCCCGAAGTTATCGAATAAACTCCCAACTGCCCATGGGTTATATCATCACCTAGTTTTAATAGAAATTCCGTATTTGACAAGATTCTTAGTTAAAACATCGCCAATTTATTTACTGCCAACAGAGAGATTGAATGCCACCTATGCTCCGAACTTACTCGTTGTATGGACGCCTAATACCTGCGTTTAATCATATCCCGGTCATATAAAAAAAATATGTTATATGACTTATAACGGAGTTACCTTTTAATGAGAATTCATCAACATTGTCAAAGTCATTCGAACCTCGTTAGGCCAGCTAAGAAAATGATTCAGAAATAGTACAATGGTAAAAAAAAGTAGCTATACCTGTTTTCTTTATCCTCCCTTGATGGTACTCTGCCTCCTATTTTATATAAGTTTTATATAAGGGTGAGTGGGCAGGTGAAATATAACCTATGGCTATTTATTTGCCTCCATCAATTCATTTTTGGTGTGTTTGATTTTAGAGCAGGTATTTTTAAGGTCAAATGGTCAAATAATACAAGGATCCTAGGCAAACTAAGGACACCCCACAAAGCCAGTCATAGTCAGACCCAATAAAACAGATGCAACAGCTCACTTCCAATAGGAGCCATCCTAAAAAATACTCCAAATTAGCAAAAGTGAAATATGGCCCAACCAAATTAACCAACCATGGATTCAACGGGCCGAAACCAGTAGTTCTAACACTACTAAGTAGTTCTGGAAATATGATAACATATATTTTATATATAACTGAGATCAGATCTATATCTTACCATCCATATAGTAGCAGCAGAGAGTAGTAGTAGCCTGGGGAATAGCGGATTAGAGCCCCCACCAGAGGAGTCCTCACTCTAAGTGCATTTCGTGCAAGGAAATGGGGGTGGATACTAACCTATTTATGGATATGGCTTTAAAGGGAACTTACTTCTCTCAAAAACTTTTGGGTGGATCAGGGGTTAGGGCGATGATGACGGGGTGCTACCTACAACGTAACACTGGAGACTGCTCCGTTGTTCCCTCTGGCCTATCCAAGCCTATCCTATGATGAGTTTAGTACATGTGGGTGGACTACGGGTTAGAGTATCTTAATCATAATAAAATCCAGGTTCCTGTGCCGATTTGGAATGATATATTTACTAGAAGGTATCAATCCAAGCAACCTCAAGGGGGAGGTCGATAAGGAACTGTGTCCGTAGTATGAGCTCATAGAAACTTAGTTCCGTCAGTACCAGCTGTATCTGTAGCTCTGTAGTGGGAATAATCAAGAGGAAAGTGATAGCGATCATGGGGTAAGTGTCAATCTATCCAAGCAACCTCAAGGGTTAGATGCTTAAGTCAAGTTGAAGTGTAATTGCGAGGGGAACTATACTGTATCGGAACCATGAAAGCAAGTTGTTGTAGCTATCCAACCAACCAAGCTAAAGGGGTAAAGCATATGCCCAGTTTAAATGGTGTAACCACAAGGGTAAAAATTCAGTGCTAAAGCTCCTACCTAAAGGCCTAAAGGTTCAAAGTGTCTGTCCTGTTGTACGTGGTTAATTGGAAAGAGCCTCGAGGGGAGGGTTGCAAATAAAGGAGCGTTAACCTCTCTACCTTTAGGTAGAGGGGCTAGGTTATATGCTTCTGTAGAGACCGGCTCTTTATTCTTCTCGGGCATGGCCGTTATGTTCTCTCTGTGGGAATATGTATGTCGTCCGCATGGGCAAGTTAAACGTCTCTATGCGGCGATATAATATATAAACAAAATGGGCAAAGAAGGTTTACCTGATAGTAGTACTTATGGCCTGGGCACCTGTCTGGTCCCACCCCAACACAGCGGAACTGAGACAATTACTCTTATATGCAAGTATCGGTGGTTGTATGGTAGTGTGCATGGGATACTAAGACGACAAGCGATTAGTCAAACTATGTAGGGAATATTACCCCTATGATGTTAGGATTAGCTCCATTGATTATTACCATTGGATCACTGTAAGAAGTAAACCCCATCAGACTTACTTACATTGGAAAAGGTAAATATACCTATATATGCTATATCATATAGGTATGGGGGACCAGTGGGAACATGGTACATCTCTTCTCTTCTCTTCTATCGGATATGTTGGCTTGATAGGGGCCTTCCTTCTCTGTCGGGTTGTGACTGGTTATCAGCTATGACAACTGGGCTGCTATCAACGGCTATGAGCTTCTGTACTTCCTTACTGACTATTAGTGGCAATAATTTTATATTGGCTAAGCCCCTTCCTATGGCAATTACCTCCAGGCTCTTTATATCGCCTTGTCCCTGTCCTCTGCCCAGCATTATGATCTTCTTATGGTGAAAAGCTCTGAATGTCTTCAACAACAACTGGATGGGGAGGTTATCTATATAACCTTGATATGCATGGATTCATCCAACGAGCATCTCTTCCACCAGCATTATGAAATATCGAATGTATAATAGACATAAATTATAAACGGTACCTTTATGATACAACATGACATGAGTACAACCAAATAACCATATAGACTCCTAAGCCATACATAAAAGAGTCAACTGCAAAGAAGTAAGAGGCTTAGGGGTAGAGAGATGGCTTGGGCCATGTTTTTAATGAGATGCCACCTACATTGACCTCTCTATTCTTCGTCCCATTACTCGTCTCTATCTATTTCGGCTATATCGCCACCTTCTCACAATCTTTTCTTTTCCATCTTATCTTGAAATATTCTCCCATCCTTTTTATATCTTTCTTATATCCCCATCCAGCTGCCATCCCTAGTTTCAGAAAGAGAATCCGAGTCATAGCCCACTCACCCCGTCCTCACCCAGATGGTAAATTTGCCTCTGTGAAGCCTATGGGGTGGTAAATTCTGAGAGTGAAAAGCCTCCCCCCCCCCTGTTTTCCCCTTTAGGATATGGGTACCTGACAAATATACAAGACAAAAAGATAGAAATACAAAATACAGAACTCTATCTGTCTCAATCCCTTCAGTCAACCCTTCCCAGTCCCTTCAGTAGCTGTCAGAATCAGTCAGCCCTTCCCAGTCAGCACTAAGAAGCACTAAGAAGCCTCCATAGACCCATTTTACTCCCCATGGTTATCCTTCCAATCACCTGATGTACCCCCCTATGTGACCAGCAAAATCAGTCCCTTCAGTTGCCATAGCTGTCGCTTTAGTAGTTGTAGCAGTAGCAGCAGTAGCAGCAGCTTGTCAGATGCCATTTTTTCCCCCAGATTTCTACTTCTAGTATCCAGCTGTACCCAGATGACCAGAGCCCACTAGAAACACATTTTTATTCCCCAGAATATGGCACCTTCAAATGATGCCTTTCTGAGAGCTTACCCAATTTATAAAGTCATCCAGCTTACCAGGTTCCCTAAAACTCAATTACCCGAATGAGTTCGTGGCAGCAAGCACTCGTCTCAGGTTGGAGCCATCCTAATGTGATTGTATACTCAGCTTTCACTGACAGCCTGTTCTGAGCCAACTTGCACCACCACCTTATTGTCATAAGATGGGCTCACGAAGCCTCTCAGTTATCTGAACACTCACTTGGTTGGAGCCATCCTAACTGGGTTCATCCTGCCCAGGACAGCCTCTGTTGAGCCAATTCAGTACTACCGAGCAGACCTGTTGTCTCCTTCCAATCAAGCCCGCTTTCCCAAGCACGCTGGCAACTAATTTATCTGTTCAGCCCACCCTCCGAACTACTTCTGAACACCTTCCGAACCTCTTCTGATGCTTCTCAGATGATTCTCTGATGCCTCTCAGAACGTTCTCCGAACACTTCTGAAGCATCTACTCAGCTCTCATAGATGGCCATTTGAAAGCCTCTCTTAGTTATCTTTACGATCTGATGCAGGCAGTTTACCTGATTCACCATTGGATCTATAGATGTCTGATGCTTTCTCACGCCAGGGGTATCCGTCCAAGCTAGGAATAGCCTACCTTGGGTTTAAGACAGGATATGTGTGCATCCCTTAATGGTTGTTAAACGCCCTAGGTGTTTCCTTGCGAGGTTGTAATGTTAAATGCACAGGGTACTCTGCCCACAACTTAACTGTTAAACCTATCTGATGCTATCTTATGAGCTCTGAGGCCCTCAGCAAGAGATCTATTTAGATATATCTGCAGCCCTTTACAGGTTCTCCTTTGAAGGAAGTAAAATTTCGGTTTCCTTGCTTGCGAGGTTACCTTTGAAGGAAGTAAAACTTCGCGGTTTCCTTGCGAGGGTTGCAGAGGGTACTTTGCCCACAATTTTTATACCTCTCAAGATGCTTCAGATGACCTGATACCGGTTACTGAATATGCCTCCCCTTAAGTGGGTTGTAAAAAGCCCTGGGCACCCCTCCCTGACTGCAATGCCACTTTCAGGGAGCGAGAGTAGAAGTCCTTACATCAATAGTTAAGCCACTGGACTCTTGACATACTTTACTAAAGGAACATCACAACACTTTGTTTGGACTCTAGCTTGTCTAAATCCAATGGTATGTTGTATATATACAACCATAGGTCCTTCAAATAATAGACATAGAAGGTTGTAATGTAACAGGCTTTGGGGTACTTTACCCTCCAACAATCAGTTCAACTTCGGGTATCTTAAATCAGAACTCATAATAAGATAAGGGCATGCCAATGACATGGAACCATAGGTTGATATGCCTCTAGCACTCGTACAAAGGTTGGAGCAATCCTAACGAGCTTCCTTGGAAGTACCCACCCGGACAACCTTTGACGAGCCAACTAGTGAGCAGACCACAGGTTCAGGAGACCATCCGAACTAAGTACCACGCTTGCCACATTTCCATAAGCCATGGCACCCCAGGTCATAACTGATCAATGCCTGAACTACAGCACTTTAAGATTGAACTACAGGGATGATACAATGATAAGACAATACATTCTTAATCATAACTAACTATCAGTCAGAACCCTTAGGCTTTATATAGATACCTAGCAAGATACCTATAATCATCACTAGTGAGAGATCCTTAAGCAGTTTAATTAGTCGCAGTTCCAAGACGATATATAGATGCACCAGTAGCTAAAGATATATACCTAGAAGTAGACCTAGTAGCAGTTGATCCGGTTGGTTCTGTTGACTCAATAGCTTACCTAGTTTACCCTTTTCTATATCCAAACCCAGTAATCTAGATAGCTGTAGAAGATCCAGTTAGAGTAGTTGTAGTGGTTGATTCAGCCATTTAGTGAGATCCAGTTGGTCCAGTAGCATTAGCAGTTCTAGTACCAGTTTCTCCTTATCCAACATACTTCCCGTATATTCTGTTGATGCAGCACCTCGTACAAATACATAATTACCAACAACAGCATATCCAGTAGCAAAGCCAGCAGTAGACCTAGCAATGTGTATAGAGGCATAGGTCGCAGATATAAATAAAGATCCAGTCGAAGAAGCAATACCAGCATTAGTCCCTGTAGAAGCACTCGTAACAAAGGCAGAGATAGCACCTGTAGAGCCATATGTATGATCCAGTTGTTTATGCAGTCGTTGATTCACCAGTACTGGTACCACCACCAGTCACAAGGTAAGCATAAACAGTAGACCCATAAGCACCACCTTGCTGAGCATCTAGAGCATATATAGTGAAAGCACCAATATACGCAGAAGTTTTTCCGGTTGAACTAGTTGATAAAGCAGTTGATCTTTATCCAGATAAAGTTTATCCAATAGTAGATCCCGCACCAGGTACAAATACATATCCAATAGTACCAGTTACGTATCCATAGCAAGTACCCCCAGTAGTAGCATTTCCAAGAGCAAAAAGAGTCCCAACACAATAAGATAATTATTCTTACCCTCACCATTTGAATAAGCGGAACAACCGATCCGATGGCCAGGCTAGGCACTCTTCTATTCACCTCTCTACCTACCTCACGATTACCTACCGGGCACCCATCTGGACTTTATAAGATCTCGTGAAGTAACCACATCATAGACCGTGCCATGCAAAGACCAAAATGCTCCCTTACACAATTCCAACGGGCAATGGAAGGCGTAAACAACCCCACACTACTCGTTGGAGGCGTTCATTTAGAGGATCTAGGGCATGTCCAGTCTTGGAATCCTCTTGATACATTTCTGATTGGCTTTATTGAGAACCCCCAACCTTTGGACAGAGAATGTAAGTTCCGACAAACAAGGATGAGGTCATGCAGACCCGTATCCAGACAGTTAAAGACTTTACATCCCGTGTTTGGAGAGCACAGACAGACCCTGCTGACAGGAGGACAAGGTTTCATGCATCCAAACCCTTATCTATTTAGTTTGTTCAGTCAGGGATATTCTTGAATATACTTCTTATTGGATCATCAGTAAGTTGGGTAAATGAATATTAGATAGGTAGCTAGTATAGGTGGGTTGGGTATAACAGGGTTTTTTAAAACACGTAAGTAAAAGCAAGTGGGGTAACCAGTACCCCTCCCTTTCTTCGGGGAGATGGTAAGAAAAATATTAGATAGGTCATTACACTTTAGGCTCTCATAATTGATCGGACCATAATAATTGTATACAAAGAGAGGTATCTCAATATTAGAGTTCAATTCGTTCATTTGGTCATTGTTTTCAGTGAGGCAAGAGTTGTAAATGTGAGGACCAAGTTAGATGAATTAAGTCTTCCCAGAAGCAAGCAAGTTAGTGAGTGAGTGATCGTGGATGGATGCTTTTACAATTGACAGCCTACGGATAGATACCTGGCAAGAACAAATGCCATCTTAGGGTTAGACAGTGGGACGGCCAGCCAGATGAGGGAGATCAAGTCGATGCAAAGTTCGGGATATAAATTGTTTACTTCTGACTTCGACCTTTTTGCTTCACTCAAATAAGACGACCCACTCCTACTCTATCCCCTTTTGCAAGCTATCGACCCTGCCTCCTTCATGGGCCACCTCCCTCATTAACTAGGCGGGCTAGGCAAATGATCTTCTCCTTGTGCAGTCTAGCTGACATTTGCGACTACTCTGGCTACTGTGGTACCACGTGTTATGGGTTACTTTGCTTCTATTATGTTTCGTCCCCCGCTTATCCTTGCTTTCAATAGCTATGTAACCTTGTTAATTTCACCAAATGTCGATGCGTTTTCAGTTGTTGCCCTCAGTTGCGCTTTCCCATTAAAACCCCCGGTATGAGGCCAATCTCCTCTGCGATATTCTCCCTCAATCTCCTCCATAGCAAGTGATTACAGTGATTCTTCCATTTCTTCGCAGAAACAGGAAGAGCGGTTTATTTCATTATCACCAGCAGGAACCCCATCCTTTTTTCTCCATCAATCAGCTAGGCTAGCAACAGAAAATACAATAACACCTGGCTTCAAAACTAGTATCCAATTTCAATGCAGCCTGCCATATCCTACAGCAGGATTCAAGAAGCAATTCCCTTTAATTAAACTGCTCCGAATGAGTGGTTTAGTAAATACCATTCAACGTGTGTGTATTAACGTAAATAATGCAATCATTGGGTGGCGCTGGTCTAGCTAGCAGTGTCTCTGTAGCCGGTATTCAGCGTTATTTGGCTTAGTAGAGCAAAATATCTTTCCCCAAAATAGATATATATATATATATCCATTTCATTTCAATAATAATAGAGCATCGTAGATATGCCAGTATAATATGTTTTTAAGAAGATATGTGCAAGCTGATGAATCCAACCATTCCTGCCATCTCCCTCTAGCCAGAGCAAGTGAGACAAGCCTCGATGATTAGATCAGCCATCCAGGCTCGCTATAAACTAAGCTCCCCATCCTGTACCCCTTGACCCCAACCTAGCAAGCAATCAGTCGATGGGTTCGACCATCCCCCTTAGATTTTACCAGTTTCTTTGGGTTGGAACAGCATCGTGTGATTTTGTAAAGCCTTTCATTTATTTGGTCGAGCGGCGAAAGCAATTGAAGCAATCCCATCAATTATATAGAAACTTACTTAAAAGACCTAGTGCATTAATAATAAAATCCAGTTTTAGTGCCCTTTTAATTTAATGGAAATCCCACTACTCCCGCGTTAAGCCGATCACTCTAAAGGGTGAGGGAGGAAAGACTCACCCGAACTTGTTAACTCATCTTGATCTTTGACCGAGGGCGAGGTGAACAGAAGATCATGGTTGTACCTGAGTAATGACGAAAATTATCCTCGGCGTTTTTCGATGAAAATAAACGGAATTGGTCTATTTTCCCTCTACGAGAGGAAAAAAATGGGCTCGGCGATTTTTCGGGTATTTGTCACGTTATTTGGAAGGTGAAAGACCCCACGTTCTTTTCTTTGTTTGTGGGCTATGCATTCACTTGCATTCCAGTTATTTGTAGGTTGAAAGCCCAGACATTCTGGGGCTATTGTAAGGTTCGCTTAGCTTCATTCATCTGCATCCGATCCGTCATAACCAAATAAGGAGGCAAGCGGTAAGATAGATCAATCAAAGCAGGTAGGTTTACTAGTTGTGAAGATGACTAACTGTTTTGTTATTGAGCAGGTTTAACAGTGAACCATGAGCAAAACATAGCTTATTTGGGACCGGCTGGTTGAAGAACAGGTAGAGACCCGTGAGCAGTAGGTAACATTGTTTCATTGGGACCAGCTGGTTCTTAATTCAATAGGTTGAACAGCGTGTTGGGAACAGCTGGGATAATAACTGTACGTTTGCCAGTGTCCCCCAGGTGAACAACAGCAGGAGTTTTCAGTGTATTATACAATGCCTAACTGGGTGATTCAACAGTGTAATAGAGACCCGTGGGCAGATAGTTGGTAACTATCAGTTGTTGTAACTTTGGGCAGTGGGTCCCGGCCAGTCAATATGTGTAGGCTTGAGGTGAGTCCCCTAGTTATTATGGGTGGGCAGCTTATTATCCAGGTGGATAGTTCAATTAGATCGACGTCAGATCATTAGGTGGAGAGAGAAGTCAGGCGGTATCAGGCAGGCAGCAAGATCTCTCGAAGTCAGGTCGCAAGATCACAAAATAAGCAGTAAGGAAGGCAGCAGCAATACTAGCGAGGCAAGCCATTTCCCAATCACCCCAGCATAGTGGTAGCGGGGCAGTAACCATAGCACGATCTTTTATTTCCAGCGGGTGTTTTCTTTAGCGTCGGTAGCGGTCAAAATCCCTCCATCATTTTTTTCACTTGGCGGTATCTCTCCAGCGGGCTCTTTGGTACGCCAAAAATGAATGCTTCTGTAACACGGACAAAGGTAAAGCTTAAGGTAGGCACGCTATGAAACCGTACAGCGTGGGTGGTCACCAATTAACCTTACAAATAAGACTCCCTGGCATAATGTGTTTACAATGACCGGGAACAGCTTCACCTAGCCATTCTCCATCCCTATAACCTCCTTATTACCCGCCTTAACAACCTTGATCCTTGTACCTCCATCTCTACCTCAAACTATATTGAATACGTGAAGTCTATAGAGAAAGATAGAGATTTATGAAATTGATTGCACACATAGGTTTAGGTGGGGCTGGAAAGATAGAGCATGCGGATAAAACAGACCCATGCATTGAGACATTTACCTTGTCCATTGTAACAATAAATATATACATTAATTAGGATATTACATTCATACGGCCTGGAGGTACTTGCTTAGGTACAAGGGGGCCCTAAAAAAAGGAAGGGGGTGTACTTAAAGAAAGAAAGGTAGTGGCCCAAGATATGGTCAATTTGGTACTAAAAGGGTTGCGTATTAGAACTTGCCTTTTACCTGGTATTTTCACAAGTGAAAGGGTGGCCTATTGAGTTCTCCTATGTTCACCTGGCCTTATGGCTCTTCGAGAGCTCTAGAATATGGGCATGAAAGAACCTGGCCTTCCTTCCGATAAGTGGTAAATTCATAAACAAAAGGTAGCGTCGCAAATGCTAGAAATAAAGGGGTATAAAATCCATCCTTTGTTTGCCCGTTCTTAGGCGACGTCAAATAAAAGACCGTTAGAGGGGGAGTTAGAAGGAAGGGAATTGATTGCTTGTCCTTGCTTTCGGAAGAGCAAGCCATAAATCCCTCTGAGGGCTATGAAGTGGATGGCCTTAGCAGGACTTGAACCGGGGGCTCAAGACCGACTGTGAAGATGGATCGGGAACTGCTTCTGCAACTAGAACTGTAAGGGGTGCTCGCTGTAATGCAACCGGCTTGGATGGCTAGCATTCCTACCGGTATGCTTAACCCTTTACCTTTGCCTATGCTGCTGGATCTAGATCTGGATATAGGTATGTAACTAGGCGAAAGGAAGCTACTGGTCAATTCTAAAGTGATAACCTAGCCTTTTTTACTACCTTATTGTCTCAGTCCTTTCCTTGGATCACTAGGAAGGCAACAGAGAAGGTATCCATTACTGGCGCATACTTTCATTTATTACTACTACTTCCTCTCTTTTTTACTACTATCCACATTGACCCTCTCTTATATATATCCACATCTATCTTTATATCGATACCTTTAGTGATAAGGTCTTTATCTTCCACCCGAAATTCTATTCATTACCGCACATTACCGCACCGCTTTCTGATCCCGACTTATTGGGAAAGCAGAGAGGGGCCAGGGAAGGGATATGGCCAATGGCATTCTGGCCAGGCATATATTAGGGTCAGGATGATAAGGCATGTTTGCTTGTCTCAATCAGAGGGAGGGTGGCACGCGCGCCTGCTTAGCCAAGGAGAGAAGTGGTGGCATGCTCTTAAGTAAAAAAGAATAATTCCCCCTATCCCTACCAGATCAAATTGAATAGTACACCACCCCATTGAGCAAAGGCTGGTTTACCTACCCAGAAAGAAGCAGGGCAAAACCAGACCAGTCTTAATTGGGAGACATTTCTTCTATTCTCTTGTTTGGGATACATTCACATATAGTTTTTTCTTGTGCACCTACTAGGCAGCAGCAGAGAAGGACATTGACAAATTCAACTGTAACTGCAGAAAGAAGAGGAGCTCAATCACCATATCATCTATCCTAGCATGTCCGTTGATTACCCCTACCAGATAGCCAATAGTGAGACCCTCATTATTACTGACTCGACACATCTCATAAGATGTATGGGTACATCTCAGGTCCAGTTATATCTAGATACACATACCTCTCTTTCTGTTCCTTCTTGTTGTTCTCTCCTTCTGTTCCTCCTTCCTTATTTTGTTTCGTTTTGTTTCATTCTTCCTGTTCGTTTATTCTATTCATATTATCTATTCATATATCTATTCTATTTTTACCTTCCTCATTTTCATGTCATTTCATTTCCTCCAAGGATTTTATTTTGAGTAATATATATATTATTTTTGAGTTCATGTAGTGAGATATCTATATATATTCCTTTTATGTTTATTATTTGGGTAATTCCAAGAGTTATGTATGGGGTCACCTTACTTTATTATTTAGTAGCATGTCTGCCTCTCCCATGTGGAGCTCGACGTAGCCAAACTAATTTGGTTGGAATGAAATTTGTTTCGCAAAGGAAAGAGCTCCATTGACAACGAGAGGTTTGGCAAGCAGGAAAGCGTAAAGGCTCTAAATAATAAGGTGAGGAGGCAAAGCAGTTAGAGACCTAAGCGGGTAACAATAAATCATTTAGATTTACATTTGTGCTTTATGGGCTAATTATAAAAAACCTATTAGATAGCCATTTTGACAAGCTGTAAACTCTATTTTTTTTTTAAACCTAAATATATCATCGGGATGCTAAAAGAGATTTTTCTTTTTCCTGAAACATACCCTTTCAGATCAAAACGTTTATCTCTTGTAAACGGGATGTCATAGTTTCCCCCTTCATCCGCGAGAGAGAAATCCCACTTAAACACTGAACAAGAGGATGGACGGGAGGAGGGGACCCATGTTCCCCGGAACAGCGGGGTTTACCCAGAATGTTCTACCTCGATTTTCAGGATCATGCTTTACTTACGCTGCACCTGTTTAAGGTCATACGCCAGTCAGACATATAGCCATTATGAACATGGCCATATAACAGAATGTTTCTCCATAGATAGGCGCGATGGAATCATTTGCTTTGAGGAGCGCCTTTATGCTGCTATAACCTTTGGCGAGAGGAAGGAGGATAGAGCCAGAAAGATAGGATAATAGTAGAACCTTTCACGCGGATCCGGTAGTCTCATTCATGCAGGCAGGTCAGGTTGTGCTAGTTTGAGGTGTACTCAGCTCCTCTAAAAAGCACATGTGAGAGGAGTCCCCTCGTCCTCCCCTTATTGGGTCGGGTGGAGCTACCTTAGTGCCTGCTACCGATGATTGGTGATCATAGTAAGAGATCCAAATACCCTTACCTGTGTAAGGCCCAAGAATATAGAAAATGAACTAGTTCGGTATCAAGTTCTCCTTTTCTGGATATGAGCTCTTATTACGTATAGATAAGATAACAACTAGCTCTTTTCGCGAGGAAAATAAAGATGGTGCTAGACATGAGATATAAATCTCTTTTCTGCAAATACTTAGGTGCCACCAGCAAGGGGCCCCCTCCCACTAAAACCAGTCACTTCAGTTCAGGAGTGCAAGATAAAGAAATCCAATGTGAACAATCAGACGGTCGAAGGGTGAGGAGCCGCCAGATGAGATATTATCGGGCGTGTCGCTCTATATTTGTTTAAAATACATGAGCTCTGCTCAGGGTTGGATTGACCTGAAGGCGCCCTAAGGCGTACCTTTTGTATAATGAGTCGGCAAGTAAAAGGGAACAGCGGCTTAAGTGCCTCATTAGGTTACTAGCTTTCCAGCCAGATAATATCCCAGTTGTTATTGACCCGAAACCAATCAATCTAGCCAATAAAAGGTTTAAGAGAGCTCCAACAGGCCTTGGAGACCCGAACCTGGAGATATCAGAAGTGAGAATGCTTACATTAGTGACAATTCATAATTTTCCAAACACGATGGCTTGCTAGTGCCAGGTTTTGTTTCTGCGTTCAATCAATCTACGCAGAGTGAATTGGTCCGAAATGATAGTGAGACAGATAGCTCCAGACAAGTCCTTCCAAAGCTCAAGTAAAGTGTTTTGGGGTATCATATTGTGTAATGCCTTTACAATGGTTGCAGCTGGATAGACAGGTTTCGAGAACCAGGGCTGCAGGGCTTGCTTGCCCGAGGTAGGAGAGCTCTTGACTGACACGTCGGGCGACCACCTTGAAATACTGAATTTACTTGATTGACAAGGCGTGGAATTGTCCCTTCGCCTTGGGCTTGGGTGCCTGAATCCAATTCAGTGGTATCAATAACTAAAATAGAAAAAAAAGTATGATCCGACCTAAACCAGGAAGAGTGTGAGGCGCGAAGCAAGAATAAGATTGTTGAGTAAAGACTGCGTCCCTGACCCCCACCCCAGGGATGGTTCTGGAAGCACTGAACCAAGTCCTTCCTAAAAGAAGGCATAGATTGGGTGCCCAGTGGATCCAATTTCCTAAGGTATGCTACTAAGCGCCAATTCGACTGCTAACTTTTATTGCTTCAGAGCTCAGGACCATGGAAAGAAGGTTGGCAAGGAGGTCTAGCGCTATCCGTTGGAATGAATGTATTCGACCCATAGATGTCTTTCATCTATGCACTCAACAGCTGTAAGAAGGAGATCAAAAGTTTCACGAACACGAAGAAGATGATAAGTCACATAGATCATCTTTTTATTTCACCTTTTTAGATTTGAAGACTATAAGTCAATTTTAAGGCAGTACTTCCTTCTCCCGTTTAATGGCATTGAAACAGCCTAACTGTCTTTCTTTCCGCCTACTGTGCTTTAGTTGTAAACATCCCTTTTTCTATTTATCCCATTAAAACAAACTTCTCTTTTTCACTGTCCAAGAACAAGCTACCTTTATTTACTGCCTAACTGTAAAAGGTCTCTTAGTAACTGGCCAGTACCAAAAAGGATGGACTCTTTTCTGTTGTTGCATTCAATCAATATTTTATTATTTTATGTAGGGTAAATTGATCAAAGAGGTGAGTGTGTGATATCGGGCGGATTGGGAAAGATCTCGAAAATGGGTTTGCTCCGCCCAAACGCAACCCGTGTGTGTCTGCTTTGTCCCCTCCCCAGGATGTTAATAAAGCAAGATGGCTGGGCCAACCTATGGAGATGCCCGATCTCGGAATGTTGTAGAAATTATAGATAAATTGCTGAGGCGACGGCTGGTAATGACAGGAGGAAGGCAAACACTATACCAAGTCCATGTGCGGATGGGGGAATGGGATACACTGAACTCCATATATAATGTGAGAAAAGCACTACCCTAGTAACGCTCGGGGATTGTATTTATTGGTTCAGTGCCTTGCCTACCCCCTTTGATCCAGCCACCCGAAGTCTCACGGGCGAGGCAGGAAATATAATGCACAGAGGGGACCACCATTCTTTCTTGCTCTTCCATTTAGAACTACTTACGCCTACACTTATTTTCCCTTCCCCCACTTTTACTGGATAGATACTGGATAGAAGCATCTCACCTTGAGGAGGTAAAATGAGGATTTATTTGTTGTTTGACAGCCCACATAGTTGGAGGTAAGGTGGGACTTTCGACGAACAGCCAATGTAGTGTGAGGTGGCGCGGGACATAATACAGATAACACCCATAGTTGCGATGTGGGCCCAGACACTTATTGATTGCTTTAACAACCCACATAGTGTGAGGTTAGGAGATCCACCTGACGGAACACAGTTCCTCAGAGCTAACAGCTTGCCCCCATGTTCGGGAGGAGCAATAAAGCCCGATACTGCACTGGCTCGGGTCCCCCGACCCCCTATATCCTGCGACTAGTCTTGGATGCTAAACTGGATAGAAGCAGCTTTGAGCTTGGTTACATGATTGATGAACGCCCTCATTCATATGACCTCATGAGGTTGGAGCGCTACTGCAGGATGAGGAATAATGATTTAGACCGATCGTTCCCCTTGACTGACGGATCGGATTATAGCGTTTCCTAATCAGGAATGATTAATACCGATCGATGAAAAGAAACCGCTGCTCCATAAACTTGTGGATCCACTGCTGGGTCTCGATCTGCAACAGCTTACTCTAGTTATAGACTTGCTTTATCACTTGTCGTTATCGCTCTTGCCTTACCACACCAACAACTCCCTCGCTCAATAGCTGCTGCGATATCACTGCTCTCTTTGGAACGAAGGCCAACCAGAAAGAAGGGAAGGCAGTCTATCGACAGCACTTACTCTAGTGAAGAAGGCATTCTCTTGGGTGCACAACTATAGCTCTATCTCTACCTTGCTGACACTCTAGCTATCTTATTTACCTAAGCTACTTGTTCTTTTTGCTCTGCATCAACAATGTATTATTATATAAGTTGCATCAAACACTACTATTTGTGAAAGCAAAGTGGTGCCAAACAGTCCGGGCTTCGCCCGGAAGACAAACAAAAATAAAGAAACGCCTATAGTTAGTAGCAGAAGGATAACAGCTAGGCACGCCGAACCAAGACTAAGATAAAGGTTAACTTGATCGGGTAAAGGTCATCGTTGTAAAGAACTATCGGAATGGAAAGTTGCGCCGTCCTTCCATAACCGAAGTGAATAATACCTATATTTTAAGCATCTCTCCAATAAGAAGGTTGCGCTTCGAAGTGAAAACCTCGTGCATTAGTATCGCTTGTTTTCTGACCAACCGAAAAGAGATATATGCGCGAAGTGAAAGAACGTCGCTTCGATAGAGATGCGCCTGAAGTGGTACGTCATGTTGCTAGGAGGGGGACATAAGACCCTAGCTTTTGTCTTTATACCAA
>LPNX010428739.1:123806-154282 GCA_001517045.1 Pseudotsuga menziesii | reverse complement strand
GTTCATCTTTTTCTTTTGACGGCACAAATAATGGGTCCTTGGATCCTCCTTTTTCTTATAAAGACAATCTATCCTTTTTCCGAAGGCTTGCTTCTTCCAATGGGACATCTCTTGATGGCCTATCATACTAGAAAGGGAACATGCATCAAAGTGCCAACAATTAGAAACCTCGTGGCCTTTCTTTTGACAAAAGAAACCAAAAATAGATGCTTTGCCATACCTCTTCGGTTTGTTCTTTTTTTTGCTGACTTGTTTGCTTGGTCCTCCAAGTGTTGGTACAATTTTGTTTGGATGGTGTCAACATTGGTTGCCCTAATTCAAGCTTCTACGAGCATGTTTAAGTGATGGGTTACATATAATATAATAATTCTATTTTAAGAGAAGTAAAGCAAGAATTTAACACTTACCTTTTAATCAAGAGTGATCCAAGAAATTGGTTGCATCGATGGGAAGGGCCTATCCTTCACCCCCTGTAGGCCTTGGCATCTCCGGCTTGCCTTCCAACTCCAGGGAGGCCAATAGAAATATGTAAGGATAGTTAACTAGTCAATGAACTCCATCCTTCACCCCCAGGTTAACAACTTGAAATGAACTACCATCCCAATTAGTTACTTTGTTTGGCTGTCGGTAGGATGGGAGGACAAGAGCAATAATCCCGGGAGGGCAGCTATATGGGAGGACAAGAGCAATAATCCCGGGAGGACAACTATCCGGTCAACAACCCAACTTATCTTACCATGCTCGCTGATTGAACCTTCCAAACTATCTCCCTTCTGGGCTTCGGCTAGCAGTCTTCTACTACTGCTTTGTCCTTGGGATCGTGAACAGTGGAACTCCTTCACCCGCTCTGAAGCTGGGAAGCTCTGAAGCTACGACCTCACAAGGTTTTGATACGAAGGTCGCTAGCAGAGATAAAGTATCCATTGGGGGTGTGAGTGGCCACCTTCGGGCCAAACATCTATCCGAGAAAGCATTATTCCCGAGACCTATAGTTGATTCCCTACTCTTCCATCCGGGGACCTAACTTCCTATCTATAGTTGGGGTGATGGCCCTCCTATCTAGAGATGCTGGTCCTCCTCTATCTAGTTTGCTCTCTAGTTACTGAGCACCTGATGGATGGGTTTCTATTACCGGAACTGAACTTCTATAAAGCTACTTCCAACAAGATCTTGCCTCCCGGCAGAAAACAATCAATCGAGAAGGATCGGTCCAGCTATCCCTCGGTCCACTATTTCGTTGAGGCAGCTCGGGAACAATCTTCTTTACTCAACTACTTTCTTCCTTCCTTCCGGATAGCAACCTTGTCCTCCCACACCCCCGATGGAGACATTCCTAATATTTGTGCTAGGGCTCAACGTTTAGATGAAGGGCTTCCAACCGAGATTCGGGATCTCATTACCGGGTTTCAAATAAAGATTTCCGAAAACTTTGGATCGATGATCCTCCCTCTGACCAACAGCCGCGAGAAGTTTCCTCACTTCTGATTGGCTGGTCTGGGGAGATCTTCACATAGGGTGTAAGGGTGGTACCCTGGTGGAGTGAAGGATGGACTACAGGTAGTTGGGTGAGTGGAAGTTACTTCCGGATGGATGGATGGATGGTCCGCTACAACAAGGTCATTTATTTGCTTACCAAGGAACTAATTCTACGCACAATACCATCTCCTTTAATATAGTGGCAGGCTTTCTCTCATCACTACCTAACCCATTGAGTATACTATCCCTCCTTCATTCTACCAACCCATACCTAACCCTCGCCTATAGCAAATCCCTACCGACTCAGATGCTCTCTATCGTCCTTGCTTCCAGGTGGTGCTCTATCGTATTTGCTCCAGGTTGCGCTCTATCTTGCTTTCTACTGGCGATCTATCTCTCTTGCTTTCTGTTGTTAGAACGTATATCCTCAAGATTATAGAGAGTATGAACGTTACCTATTGAGATGGGAAATGAAATAGATAAAGGTGGTGTCAGGAGATGAAGGACTGCTCTCCCATATTCTTAGGACACTTAATCATTTGCAACGCTAGGTTATCACTGGCAAATGACTGGTCAATAGGTCTATTCGGTTGAACTATGCATATTTCTATGTTCCCTTTATTTTGATTGGATGGGTGAGAGATGGATAGATAGGATGATCTCCAAAAGAAAATGAACCGTGTAAAATGAACATTAGAGAACGAGGGGGAGTGCGCAGTAAACAACGAGGCCTCTACCAGCACTGCATCGGAGTTCCTCGAACCTCTGAAAACTTATAAAAAGAACATCAGCACCGAGGCAGAACCCAAGATGGTTGTAATAGGCGAGTATTGGGAACAAGAGAAAGTCACTCAGGTTGTTGACCTGCTCAAGGAATATAATGATCTATTTCCACGCAACTTTTCAGAACTGAAAAGGATTGTATGATCTCTTGGAGAGATGAAGATCCAATTAAGGGTGAGCACAAAACTGGTGCATAAAAGACCATACCGGTTGAACCTGCGAAAAAAGTGTGCAGAGAACTCGACTGGATGTTGGACGCCAGAATAATATTCCCAGTGGAAGCATCTGAATGTATTAGCCCTATGGTAGTCCAGGACAAAAATACAAGAGAAATCCACATATGTGTAGATTTTAGGAAACTAAATGCAGCTTGTGTAAATGACCCATTTCCAACTCTGTTTACAAATTAAGTGCTGGAAAATGTGTTATCCTGAGAAGCCTACTCCTTCACGGATTGCTTCTCAGGATAACATTAGGTGCAGATCGCCGAAGAAGATCGCACCAAGACAAGACAACATTTGTGACTGAGTGGGGCTCATTCGCATACATAGTAACGATGTTCGGCTTGAAGAATACACCCGCGGTCTTATCCAGGATAGTCGTCGCGACATTAAAAGAGTTTATCCATAAGTTCCTGGAGGTATACCTATATGACTGGATAGTGTTCAATCCACTGAAGAAAAATTTACAAGTATTATGACTCATGTTGGATAGGTGTCGCCAACTCCAGATTTCTCGTAACCTAAAATAATGTTTATAATGTACCCCATTTGGTATTATTTTGGGGCATATTGTGTGTAAGGAAGGCTGGCTACTAGTGGATCCAGCAAAGATTATGGTAATAGTAAATATACTGGCCCTAACTTCTGTGAAAGGGTTGCGCGCCACCCTGGTTCATACAGGCTACTACCATAAGTTCATAAGGAACTACGCACAAAATAACAGCACCTTTGAAGGTCTTGTAAAAGAAGGAGAGTAAGTACATATGGACTCAGGAGTGTCACGCAACATTATACATTCTAAAGGAGAAGCTAGTTACTGCTCCAATACTATCTTTCTGGATTGGGCGAATGTTTCATGTGCATTTCGACGCCTCGTCCATCGCACTAGGCGAAGTGCTGGCACATCCAAGAGAAGGTAGCATCGATCACCCAGTCACTTTCGCAATAAGAAAGCTCTAGAATAATTATACCAAAGCAGAGCGCGAAGGATTAGCGAAGGTCTACACTATTTAGAAGTACATGCACTATATTCTAGGTAGTTTATCTAAGTTATTCATGGATCACTCCACACTCAAGTACCTCGTAAACAAGTAAGTGTTGGGGGGAGGGAAAAAAGCATTTTAAGATGACTCCTACCATTTTAGGGGTTTGAGCTTGAAGTTATCATTAAGCCTGGAAAACAAAATTTAGGGCCTGACCATCTATCACTCATTGAATCCGGCGAGGCCGAAGGGAGTCTGGATGATGAGCTACCAGACGCGCAACTTTTTTTAATCGAATTCGTTCCCGACCAGTTTGTGGAAATGGCTACTTTCTTATCTACTTGGCATGTGCCTCAAGATTACACAATTGCCCAGAAGCGTCAGTTGGTTACCTGAAGTGCTGACTACCAATTGATTGCATTACAATTATATAAATAAGCTCGAAGTCGTCGGAATTATTCGAAGATGCATCATGGAGCATGAGCGGTTCCTGGTGTTACAAGAAGCTCATGCAGGAATTGCAGGTGGGCATAATGAAAGCTATTAGGCCAAAAGTGTTGCGCACAGGATTAAGGTGGCCTTCTCTCTTCTAGTCTAGGAAGCAAAGTTGTTTTGCAAACATTGTGATGTTTGCAAGTGCATTGGGAAGCCATCAAGAAGATATTAAATGCCTCTAGTCCTTATGACAGCACTCTATCCTTTTGGATAAATGGGGATTTACTTTGTTGGACCCATCAATCCCCTTGCACAGAGGACCTGTGCACGGTACAGAATTACCACGTAATAAAGAATATCTAACACGGTGGTCAGAAGCAACAGCATTCAAATATTGTCATAGCAACTACAGTAACCTTCTTCATATTCAAAAATAGAATCACCCAATTTGGGTGCCCAAAGGTCTAAATGAGCGATCAAGGCACCCACTTCCTCAACTCCATCCATGCACTCACAGATAAATTTATGGTCCACCACCAAAAGAGTATACCATACCACCCGCAAGCTAATGGCATGGTCGAGGCATTTAACAAAATACTCGAGCACGCACTTACCGGGGTTTGTAATGTACAACGCGACGACTGGGATCAGAGGTTACCAGCAGTACTATGGGCTTACCACACAATCTGCAATAAACTTACTAAGCATACACCCTTCAATATGGTCTATGGAAAATAAGCGTTCATGCCGCTTGAATTTGTGGTACCCAGCTTGCGCATAGCCATCGTGACAAACATGTCAGACACTGAGTTCCCCGTAGAAGAGACTTGAAGATCTGATGGAACTATAGGAGGATAGGTTCATGTTCGGTTTCAACCAGATTGTGGAAAAGAAGAAGGCATGACATGACAGGAACATAAAAAAAAAGATTATGGAACCAGACGATTTAGTGTTGCTCTATGATAGTAAGTTTATTCAATTTCTAGAAAAACTAAGAATGCGATGGTTGGGTCCATTCCACATTGTGTACATCACAGAGGCTGGCGCAGTAAAACTCTCCACCATTGAAGGCCATCCCATGAAGGGACTCATTAATGGGAGTTGCCTCGAACCGTACCATGGCCCGCAAGGGTCCAATCACTTGTAAGTCTTGAATTCAAGCGGTTCAACATTAAATGTGTTAGTGACAATTATCACTCTCCCTTTGAGAGAATGTATTAAGGATATTTTAGGATCAAGTGTTGGATTATTAATGGGTAAATCTGGTTTGTATATTATGGTCTCTGAAGTTGCAAGAGAGTGTGTTAATAGGTTACAAGCACTCCTCCATCTGCCAATAGTAAGCCCGCAAGTCTTTGGGGTATATTTTGTGAACAAGGGAAGCGCGAACTTGCTAGCAATGGTGAAATCGCTAGACTAGCACTAATGGAGGAAACACATTGGAAAGAATGACACAATTGCAGTAATCACTTACCATAAACACTTACCCTACAACATGGTGAAATCTCCAAATGTAAATAAAGGAACGCTAATTTGGTGCAATCGCTAAAACTAGCACCCAAATTGCTAAAATCATTGCCAAACTTAACGCAACCACCTTGGGCTATCACCTGTGCAACTTTAAAAAAGATCAACGTCTCGCAACTCACCGCATTGATAAGCTGCATACGCTTTATCGCCCCAAAGGTGGTTCGGAGGCAAAACCGCCCCTGCCACGTGTAAACCCCACGCTTCTCTACATTGCTCAAGGAGGTTTTCAAAACCACCCTTTCATCAATGTGAAACTACTTTTCTCTTCCACCACATCACCCGCCTAGCACGCTGCCATCATGTGACTACTACCTCACCCACGCAATACGACACTCATCTTCCACGTGGCACCACCTGGCATGACGTGGCAGATCGAGCCCCACCATGATGACATCATGATGATGTCATCAAAAAAATTTACCAATTACGACGTGACACATGTTTCAAAATGAAAATGTTCCTATATAAGGGTGGGATTGCCTTCGTGCCCTCCCTCATTCTACCATTGTGCATCCAACAAACTCTATTACCTTGCGCTCTCACCTCCAAAGCCTGCGTAAACGTTGGATCAACATAGTTTGCATTCTAGCCGAAAAAATGAAAATATTCTCCAGCCATTTGTGATCCTACAACCCGTTGTACCCTGCTGTATGAACCAAAGTGCAAATCAGCCCTCACAACGCGCCCGCAATCCACTTTTGACCTGCTACGCCGCCAAAACAAAACTCCCTTATAGTGGTACAGCAAGCTAATAGAATTTCCCTATTGTATCAAACCCTCAGCTCAGACAGAAAGAGTTTAGACCTCAATTCCAATTCAAAATGTCAGCTACACAACCCGCTGGAATGCCTATGGAGATTACAAAGGAGACCCCTGAAAAATGCCTCCAACTGCAAAGTCAATTCCAGAACAGGTTGTACAGGAAGCCTCTGCTAGTTAGATATCCCAAGTAATGGAGGTGGAGACATAGCAGACTTCATAGGAGAACTTTATAGATAAAGATGGATATATATATATATGAACCCTGGCTACCTATTATTTACTTATAAGGAGCCATGCACTCAGTGCATGCTAATGCAACCAACCACATGGACTTCTTGAACCTATATCAGTCTAATTTGGTCAAGGATGTTGTTCCCCAAGCGTATAACTTACCATAACTTGTCCATTGATGATGTGAGCACTATAACCCTGAATAAAAAATCATAGAATATAGGAATGGTACCCTAGTATTGTACCTTACTCCCGAGTAATTTGAAAAGATGTTCTTCTTCCCTGACAGGTCAGAGATGGTCCCCCTTGCCCCAGAATACATGGCAGAGAAATACTTAACTCTGAGCTCAGAGTTAAAAGAGACTTTTATTAAGAGTCATATAATGAAATAACTTGTTATACCTACTACTACTCTCCCATACTCCTCTTACATTTTTATCCTATGTCCAATTTTTAAGTATCAATTCTAGTTTTATAGTGGATGCCTTTGTTTTGGGTTTACTAGTAGCCTTGTCACACCCCTAGAATCAATCCTTCATAAAGTTTGACTTCTGCAAGTTCTTGGCGAATACAAGGCACCAACAGTTTTTCTATTTTAGGGGTACCAGGTCATCAGGTCATTCAGGTACCAGTCTCGCTTCATCCATATGTTAATCCATCAAAACTAATCACATCTGGGTTATCTTCAGTCTAGGATGGTGAATGACCAGCTTGCATGTTGCTCTCCCAACCATTGAGTGGCTGCCTATGTTAAGAGAACATGTCACCAGTGAAGGTTTTTTCAGTATGTCAACTCTTTTATGTCTATATTAGACTTTAATTATCCACAATGAAGTATTCATTATAGCTATTACTTTAGTAAAAGGGTCACTACAATTGCGAAAGGACACTAGAGTGGGAGACTGGTTCCTTTTTGAGCAGTTTACTATGATAAGAGTCTATGGTTTTGAATAGGAGCCATATCAGTTGGCCACTTTCCTCACTCCAATAATGTTTTATTTGGAGTAGATTCCACAAATATTTCTTAGTGATCATGTTTCATTTTACTACAAGGAAGGCTGCCCTCTCATATTGGAATTACCAAAATAGGTGGGTCCTTTTTTAGTGAAAACCAGACTAGCTCTGGACAGAGCTGAAAGGATATTGGCAGACCTCAAATTTTACAAGGCAGGAGGCGCTGAATATATGACCCTCACAATATTATTTCTAACAAAAGGATTGAAAAGGAGAGGGAAAATAATAAGCACCAGCCCAACCCAATATTAGATTAGGCTGCCAACAAGGGAAGCTGGGAGGAGGTAACGGCTATCTTATTTCCTCCTGAAGTCCATTCAACCCAACAATCAGGCACAAAGAGAGATAGGCCTGATGGCATGGGTGGTGAAGTAACGAGTGAACATGCAGAGAAAAGAGCCAGGACAAAGAAAAGGCTCTTTATAAAGCTTTAATAGCTCTTACAGATACATCATTAAGTTTTGAGAGCGATCTTGATGACAGTTCAGGTCTGATTGAACCTTTAGTTTCCATACAGGTAAAGCCTACAACGTTGTTGGAAACCTTAACTTTTAATAGAGAGACCACTCAAAGTATAGTAGGTACAACAAAGCAGCCTCTGTTTTAAGTATCCAGTTGTAAGGATTTGGCAATATAGAATAAGAAAGAGACTAAGGAGATGGTCAGGGAGATAACCCCCAAGCTACCTACCACCAGGTTACTAAGTGCACTATACTATCAAAAGTGAGTGCTTAATTTGGTTGTTCTAGAGACTGAAAAAAGTGCAATTAAGTCAGTGGCTGACTACAAAGCCAACCATATTACATTAAATGTTGATCAGATAAATTTCAAGGAAAAACCAAATCTACACAGGTAGGTCACTGATGTCTTACACAGAGATGTGACCAAGACTCATGCCAATATGAAGAAATTGCAATAGGCATTAATCAAAAGCGGAGAAATAGCTAAGTCAGAATAAAGTGGTTACTACAGCAAGGAATTCCAAAATAAAAAATCTGGAAAACACAAAAGTGATTGAACTAGCATCAAAGCCACCAGACTACACCAAAGCAAGAAAGGTGCCGAGTGATAAGGATAATTATATAATTTATTTGAAAGCCAAGCTTAAAATACTAGGGGCCTACCCAGCTAAAACCTTGGAGCTAGGAAAGGTAGAGAACAAAGGAATAATTACTCAAGTAGCTGCATGAGGCACAAGAGCAAATCCAACAGTGTTTAGGAAAAATTCTGAGTTTGGAAAAGAAAAATGATGCATTCACAAGAACACATGAAGTCACTGTGCCCTCATAGATACCCACTCCTGACCAGTTGGGAGGAGCAGTGCGAGGTATGACTGTAGCAGAAGATTAATTGAGAAGGCTGAATGCATTATTTATCAAAAGGATAAGGAGATAGAATCTTTGAAATAAACTATTAAGAAGCAAGCTTCATTGATTTCAGATGCAAATGATGGAGTCAGTAGTATGGAGCAGAAATATGATGAGTTAAAATATAAAGCAACAAGTAAGCCTATTGTAAAATAGGCAACAAACTAGTTGTGGGACAATATAATCAATCAAATTCATGGAAATTGAAAGCATTTCCAGATCATACAGAAAGAAACAGACCTGGTCAGGCAAGTCAGAGCGGATATTTGGCTATTTAATAAGGATATGGAAGATAAACCAGCCAAAGCTCAAACCTTAATCACATATTGAAATGCCTTGACCAAGGAGGAATTGAGTGAGATTGGGATTCCAGATAGAACAACTACAATGACACTAGCAAATAAAGTGCTAATCAAATGAAGGCTCACATGGTCCGCTCATAATAAGAAGTAGCTCCTAGTTAATAATATAAGAGGTTAAATAGCCTTAAAAAGGGGCTCCCACATATGTTTGATGATAATAGTGAATTTTACCCATGGGAGACCTATAATTAAATGTTGGTACACCGAAGAAATGATGACATAACAATTGATGGGATCAATGGTGACCTCACTGGGAGGCACATAATGAAAATACTAGCAAAGGATTCTGAAATTCTGACAGAATTGAGAGAATTTTTCAAGGAGTTAGAGCATCCAGACTATGAAGCCTATACAGACCTAGATGTGTCAATAAGAGATGCTAAGGAACAGTGGTATCCAATGGGAAGGGATTGGAGGAAATTGCTCCCATTTATTTTGAAGGATTTTCCATATTTAGGAAAACCTGAACCTTCTAGTACACAACAACAAGCATCTACCTCACAACAACAGTTGCAGATTCAACCAGTTGCACAACCAAATGCAGATTCAACCAGAGGTCCCAAGAAACCAGACAGCATGGCAGTCAGGCTCAGTGAAAGAGGGTCAACCTGGCAGTTTTGGAGAAACAAACAGTTCAGAAAAGAATTTTGAATCAGTTTGGAGACAGTTACAGGAAACCAGATTCGGTTAGAAAAACACAGTGGTTTCAAGAAAGCAACTAGTAGTTTAAAGATTCAATAAAGGAAACAGATGATATCGGCATAGAAAGCTCCGGAGGCTCTCTTAGTACTCATATATGATATCACCTTGGTCATAGCCATGAAGCTTACCAATGTTCATATATGATGGTGCCATAGAGACGTGTTCACTTGAACTAGCCATCTCCAATCTAGTTACTATATGATGTTGGCATAAAACCATGTTGACCTCTTAGACTAGCATATCTACTATACAGGTTAGTATATGATGTTGCTTTCTTTACATTGACACTTGGATCTGCATATCCAAATGTTAATACTTGTGAAAGCCAGCAGAATATAACTACCTAGATTTCGCATAGAGAAGTTTAATTTGTCCCTTATCCTATACAAAATAAAAGAATAAGAACTCTAGTCTCCATTCTGGTAAAAATATAGAGAATAATAAAATGGCAGGTTGAAATCGCATGGATAAAATGGTTGAACCCAGAGTAGTGCCATCTTAACGTTACGTAGAGATTATGATGTAAATTCAGATAGGTTATCAATGAGTCAATTCCAGCAAGGTTTCCAGGTGTTTTGGTGATGCACCATTACACTACTCAACAATGTAAGAAGGTGTACTATGTCTTTCTTTCTATAAGAATCCGCCTTATATATTATTTGTCATTGGACCATGAAACTGGAATTTATCAGTACATAAACATGCCTGTTCTGTACGTTTCTCTATGATTCGGGGTAAGGAGCCGGCATCATGAGTCTTCTGGAGCTTGTTGCCATCTCTACGATATTCTCGCGCATTTCTACGTTGACTTTTACCTAAAGAGAGGGCCTATTGGTTTTTTTGGTCCAGGCAATCAATATGAGTTGAAACCAAAATTAGAAAAAACCTCTCAAGTTACTTATTGGGTGAGGGGCAAAGGGGTATTTATTGGGTGGGGGAGTCCTAATTTGGAATTTTTTTATTTAGATCATTGCTTTTTAGTAGGTTCAATGATACACCTCTGGTTCCCTACGAGGCAGAGGATGTTGTCCAAGCCCTTAAGTAGGTGTGAGTTAAAGCAACGGCCCTAATCATAAGGGGCAAGCGCTAGCGATCCTCCTCTGCAAACGTGAGTGGGAGGGACAAGCAGTGTCAAGTTGTGTTAGTAAGGGCACCGAAGCGAACTCGTCCAACAGTGCTAGTGGTGAGTGGGAGGGAAACCCGAACAGTGTCTCATCCTGGTATGGCCCGCTTCCTTTGTTTCTAGATGATATCGCCATGGTCCTGGGCAATTAGCTGCCAGCCAGAATGTAAGTCCCAGCGGATTCACCTGGTCCTAGTCTCTTCACCGGCGGTGCTGTAGATACACAATGTTACATATAGCAGTTCTAGCTCTGAGACGTTGACACTTGGACTAGCATCTCTACTTGCCATAGTGGCTATCCATATACAATGTAACATAGAGACATTTACCTGCCATTAAACAACCATTCTATGGCTACTCCGCTTGGACGACTAGTGGAATCCCGGCTGCTCTCAGCTTGGATCATGGTGATAAGTGCATCTCGGCATGGATAATTTTTGCACAACCTACTACTATCTACTACTATCTATCTATTACCTATTACTATTCCACTCGGTTTACTGGGTTTATGGTCTATATGTGGTTTATATATATATATATACGTCACCATATATACTCTACCTGGCATTGATTGGCGGCATATCTACCTGGATTGGCATCAAGGCATCATTTTCACATAGCGTGTAACCTTTCATTTCTTCTATAAATGAAATAAAAGCTGTCTCAAAAATAAGGGGGGGATTCTGACAATTGAGTTGATTTTGGGTCTGTCTCTCTAGGTAAAACGAGAAGCTTTGAAAAACACAGGTATTCTGAAAATTCATCCGGACGTTTTTTAAGTAAAATCTTGCCATGGATATTTTTACCTAAGCATCCCAACCAGAAAAAGTGTAGCCTGCTGGGTACGATATAGCCAGATATACATTTTATAACGTATGATATTTGCATTGAGACATTCAATCTTCTGCTGCTATTATAGAGACTATAGATAAATGAATCTTCTACACAAACGCCTATAGGTGTGTTGTGGTTACGTAGTGTGTGTCTGAGTGGTTTATATATATGATGTTTCCTTCTATACCTAGCCATGAACCACTATGCTCTTCTCTGGGCATGGAGCCATGAACAACATGCCTGCCGAAAAATCCATATCCACGTGGTTCATATATAAGATCATGAACAAAAGTCATCCGCAATGAACAACCACCATATCTACCACCTGGCAATGCTGCTGCTCTGGTAGCAGGTTGAACTCGCATGGAGAAGTTTGTCACCTATGTCGTGTTCCTAGACGAGAGAGCAGCCATAATCTCTACGTATCACAATTTAGCTCGCATATCTACGCTCCTACCTATAATCTAGTTCCACTAGCTCTTTATATAAGACCATAATAAGACCATTATGATATCTGGCCATATAGAAAAAACTAGATTTAGCATATAAAAGTTGAGACACTTTAACTATACCAATGTTCATTTGGCATATAGAAGTGTTCACCTCTTAGACCAGCATATCCACTCTAGTTACTATATGATATCATATGTCTAACAAAGCTAAATAAAGAGAGAGCTCTCTTACTAGTTTTCACCTGGAATATTGCATATATACTCTACCTGGTATACCTACCATGCCAGAGGCTGGTCTCCACAAAGCTGCTCCAGACCAATCCACCATGTATGGGCTACTTCTCGACTGGGACTACTACTACTTGACTGGGCTCCTAGGATCAGCTTGGATCATGGTGATAAGTAAGTGTATAGAGAAGTTTGTATAGAACCACCCATTAAATCTTAAATTTACTTGCTTGCTATGGGCCTATTTGGACCTGCTGGGACTAGGCTCCTCTAAGTGCGAGTCATGTGGATTTACCTAGTCCGAGTCTATTCTAACCGGTGATGCTTACGTGGATGGTCTCTCCACGTGGTTAATATATGATGCTGGCAGCATAGAGAAGTTTACCGTGTAGTTGCAGGTTTTGATGCACTTGGATCTACTAAAAAGCAATTCAACAACAAAGAGGCATGTGTTATCTGTTAAAAAGAAAACAGGTAGTGCATGGAAAAATGAACTTGTGTCTATTTATTCCTTGAAAAAGAGAGAGAATACGCTGGGCTGAACAACTAAGAGAATCCGCTTAACGAATCCCAGTTGATGCTGTAGGAGATCACTATAAGCCAAGTGCTAATGCCAGAGCTGCTGGGCTCAGATAGACTCCGCTTGGGTACTCTGGGTGGTCTCCACGTGGTTAAGATACTCTATGACCATAGACACGTTGAATGAAAAGGTCCCTACTAGTCTTCACCACCATTGAGATATCGTCACCATATCTACGTCCTTGTTGTAATTCTCAAAGCCAGACACTTATTAAACATATGAGACTCGCATGGAGGACGACTACTCACCCCATAGATACGTTATACTCAATCTATACGTTGAAAACCCTGCTGCCGTTGTTGTGGTAGTTCAATCTCTTCTCTAGTTCGAATTGATATATGAGCTCGCATGGAGACGTTTTAATATATGATAATAATAATTGATATCTACGTCCTGGCCTAGTCTCCTCCTTATCTCTAAAGCCCCATAGGATAAGACCTAGTAGCTCTAGCTCTACGGAGCATCTGTGCTTAGCCAAAGCCTGTTGCTGTATGTAGTAGTGTTGGGACTCTAGTGCGAGTGCAATTTGACCTGGTAACTAGGCTCCTAGAGTTGTTGATGCCATACGAGAAGGCGTAGAGATACGATGTAGATAGTTACTCCCCATTAATGAGACTCAATCTATTATTATACTCTTTGGAATACTCGACTGGGCTCCTGGGATTGGGGATACTACGCTGGGATCGTGGTTAGAAATGCATAGAGACATTTTTTCCATACTACTATACCACCCACATTACATGGTATATTTTCTTTTGTGTATTCGTGCACCATATTAATATTCATCTTTCATATTTATATTACGGTTGAGACGAGACTAGATTTCTTATTTAGTTTTGTTTTGATATGGGAAGACATAACAACCTATGTTCTGGACATGGATGGAGGAAACAACCTATAGCTTATTGTTTTTCTTCACTTTAGAATAAGTGCACTATTCGTATAGATTTGTTGTCACTATGCAAAAACACTTGTTGTTTGTAGCAACACCTTACAACATTGGCAGTGAGTTCAGGCAGGCTAGATAGAGAAGAGCATAGTTTCTTCTTCTGTATAGGAGGCTTAATCCCAGGAGGTTGCCAAGGCAACAGACCACCCCATAGCTGACAAGTCAAAATAGGTTGGCTTTTCTAATTTGTTCCACTCATGCTATGTTACATGTTAAAAACGTAGATACTTTAAAATTAGATATCTAATTTTAAAGTATTGATGGCAACATAATATATATATAATGGAACACTTATTCATGCGAGTCCAAGGTAAACGTCTCTATGCCAGCAGTTATTTTCAATAGATTTATTCTATTTGTTGTTTCAGAAAAACTTCTACATGGCAACATCATATAGTAAGAGTTTCACTATGCGAGGTGTTTTCCCCTTGTCGATGCTGCTGTAGCTTATTCAGATTGCTGCATATTCATCAGAAGTAGTTGGTTTTGGTTGGTTCCACCTCACATACTGATTATGACTACATTCCCAATATATGAAAATATCATACATATCCTATAGTTAAAACGTCTCCATGCGAGTCCCATCGTATTTGTTTGTTGATCTGTCGTTCCACAATAGTAGTTGTTTCGAGGTAGAGCTAGTGGGGAGAAAGTATATATGCAAGATCATATATTGTGACATATTTATTTAGCAGACTTATCTGGACTTTTTTGTCAACGTCTCTACTATGGCAATCCAGAGATATTAAACATCTCTATGTAACATTGTTGTGTATCTATGCCAGAACTTATCCATAATTGAAACCTACCATCATAGTAATGCCAGGACGTAGAGATGCCAATATCAAAAAGATAAATAGTATTTTTATTTGTTCATGGCAAGTAAATCTATAACAATGGCAAAAAACATAGATATGCAATATCGTCTAGGAACACGACGTGTAGGGACCAACCGTAGAGTTACCAAGAAGAAGAAAGTTTATTAGCCCAGCTCTAGGGCTGGCACCTATCCTCCTTAGTAGTGGCCACGATGGCACTGTAGAGTAAGTAGCCAGAGTAGAATACTTAAAATGGTGAGTGGATTGGTTCGCTGGACAAGTTCAACATCCATGGCAAATCCAGAGATTCAACTTATCCATGCGAATTAAACCTGCCATATATAATTGGTTGAATAAGAAACTAGATTCTTTTATCGGAAAGTGTCAATGTATCTATGCTAGTTTAGACCTACCTCATAGCAGTTAAATAATGTATCGATGCGCCGCTTTTTTCGCCATTATCCTAGCGTAGTATCCAATCCTAGGAGAGCCCAGTAGAGTAGTACGAGTATAAAAGTAATCCAAGTATAGTAGCCTGAGAATAGTGGATTGCTGCCGGCAAGATGGTATGATCCCATTCATCAATTCACGACAAGACCATCACTCCCCCGACTTAACAATCGCGCATACCTACGACTCACTTTCGACCACGTCTTCATGTTACCATTATGGCCAGGACTCTTAAACCAGGCCTCTCTACTACAGGTCAAGACCTATTCAATTGTCCAGACTTAAAGTTCGGTTGATCTCCCCTGAGCTCCAGCAAAAAGGTTTGTTTTATAAGAGAGGGAACCTGAATAAGAAAAGGTTTTGTTGGGGAAAAAGGAACCCGCCTTATCCATTATTTGTTTAATGGGTTAATAGTAACACGCGTTTAGGTTTTTTTCTCGTTTTCCCGGTAAGGTTATCCATATTAAATCTCTCCATCTGCTTTCATTTCAGTGGTCAAATGACAATAGGAGGGTTTGGTTTACCCCATGCCCAATCTTCTTCCGGCTCAGAGAATGAGAACAACAACGGAACTAGGATATTACATTCATACGGCCTGGAGGTACTTGCTTAGGTACGAGGGGGCCCTAAAAAAAGGAAGGGGTGTACTTAAAGAAAGAAAGGTAGTGGCCCAAGATATGGTCAATTTGGTACTAAAAGGGTTGCGTATTAGAACTTGCCTTTTACCTGTTATTTTCACGAGTGAAAGGGTGGCCTATCAAGATGGATGGTAACTGGTCAACTGATCAACTTCTTTAATAGGACCCTAGGCTATCTATGGGTCAGGCTGTAATAAAGAATAGGAATAATGGTGGCATTTTACAACGTTTCACACCGCTAGGCGAGATTGAAAAGCTAGGATAATTGGATCGCGGAGAATTGCAGGTTAGTTTCTATTGTTTCTAATTGTAATGAATCAATGTCGGTGCTAGTTCGATGGGAATAAGGCAGGCGGTAAGAAGATAGATCGATAACAGCAGCATCGGAATTCCCAGCATTTCAAAGAGCAATTCGATCAGCAGAACCAGAAGTAGTTCGTTCCAACACCAGCAGAAATGGAATTATTTCCAAGAGCAAAAGCAGAAGGAACAGCATTACCAAGGTCAGTTCCAGGATCACAACTATAAGTCCAAACACAAGCATCTGAACGACCAGCAGCCCCATGCGTACTAGTTTAACCAACATTTCCAGCTTATTCAGTTCCCAGAGCAGCATTACCAGGAGCATTTGAACCAGCAGTTCCGGGATCATCAGTTGAACCAAAGCCTCCCCCTTTCTCCAGTAAATGAAATTCTTTTGATCAGCTTCACCCTGCTTAATACTAGTATTCCATATTGTATATGATAGATAATACATAATCAAATAGAGTGAGTAAGCATGGTAGTTTGGGCCTAAATAAGATAGGTTTGTAAAGATAGGTAAGTGGGTTGATAGAGTAGGTAAACATAAGTTAAGGCCACCAATAGTAGGCAGAGTAATAGCAAAGGTCTAAGCGCGCGTACCAACCAAGTAAATTTGATTTAAGCAAGTGTTTTCGCCTGTGAATCTGCTATATAGCCCGTCCAAAAGCTCCTCTATTGGAAGCTCTGCCTCGTACAACGCTCTAAGTTTAAGGCATAATCACAAAGTTGGATGAGGCACGTCGATAAAGGGTAGCAAAGATAACAAACAGGTGTGGTAAGGTCCAACTGAAGTCTTACAGTAGGCATAGGGGAAATAGCAAAGGATCAAAGTGCCAACCCAAGCCAGTAATATAAAAGGGTGGTATGGATAAATAACATATAGAAAGACCCGCCCGATATAAACAGGCTCGGCTTCGTTCGTGATAAGGAAGATCCCTGAATCCTTCCTTCCTCTGTCTCTGTTACCAGTACTTGTTCCTAGGGCGTGAAGCAGGGCAGGAGTAGCAGGCAGTGTAGCGGGTTGGTTTGGGAATCAATATTTAGAGGAAATGTAATTACTTTACTTTCGGATGAAGACGCCCAGGCCAAAGCTGGAAGGAATTATGAAAAGAAGCGAGTTTACTAGAGACAAATTTTAGTTTGGGACCCCAGATTGGGAATCATATTGTATAATAAAACAAAGCTAAATTTGAAGATCTAATTCTTTACAATACCGAGATAAGGTTTGACCCCTCCCTTATTCATTAGCCATCCCAGAAAGCAAGCCATCCCCTCCATTCGAGCAAAAACGTCCATTCGATCCAGCGGTATCGGCCAGCCATTCAAGTAAGAAGACCAGCCATCTCATCCAGCCAAGAGCCAGGGGAAGCAGCGAGCGCGTATATGATCTTGTGGTTCTATCTGTTTTGACATCCATCTCGAATACCTACCCTGGCTGCACTACTTATGGGGTGAAAGTATAACAAGCAAGCCGTTATCTCCTTATTTACTTTTATTGCCTAACGTGCTGGGCATACTCTCTAACGTATGGTGATCTTTTATCTCGTCTAGTGATTGGCTCTCATCCGTATTGATAGGATCCAAAATAATAATAAGCCAATTAGCCAAGTCCGACAGAAGAAGCATGTAACCAGTAAATAAAAGCCTTCTCCTTGGAACCTCGCTTATTGTGGTATAATTAAGTATATAATGCAATAACATTATTATTGCTAGGAATATCACACTTGTTTGTTTCAGAGGTACCGAGCAGGAAAGAACAAAGGGACAGGGGGAGCTCAGGTATAGCACTCCCAAAACCACCCGAATCCAAGTGCTCACTTATGCTAATAAGACCTAGGGATGGGAAAACATAAAGTCCACAATCTACCCGCTTCTTTCTGTCTGCTTGAGCTTGGGATTGGATTAGTCCCATTGGCTTATTCCCCTGTCCTCCCAACATACCCTCCAAATAAATAGTTCTTAATTTCCTTGTCCAGTGAATAAACACTACGTAACTTAGGATTTTTTGTAAATTATGTTCCAACAACTCAACTTCTTGCCTGGGCCCGAGAATTAAGCTGGTTAGACTGGTGCTAGAACTGATTATGGTTCAACCCCTGGTCCTTCTGCCTATGGAAATTACCTTGGTATTGCCGGTTTTTCTGCTTATGCTCTTGGAATTGATCCGGGAACTGGGGATATAAGGCTGTTCAACTGCTGCTCTTGGAAATGAGATAATTATTATCTTGCTTGTACTGGTCCTCCTTGGGCTACTGAGGATGCCAGTTCCTCCTCCTTTGCTACCGTTTCTATTGATGATGGAATTGGCTCCTTCAACTCCAGATTCCATTGATGTCCCGGGAACTGGTGCTAGTAATAATTATTATGCTTCTGTTTCAAATGTTGCTCTTTGAACTGATCCAAGAACACCGGAAATAATGATCCTTCCACTGTTGCTTGTGGGGATGCTTATGGGGTTGGGAATGACCCTAGTAATGTCGGTCATAGTGCTGCTCTAACTGCTTTTGGCTCTGCTTATTGAAATACTTATATTCCCCACCCCCAGATAGGAAGGCTGTTGGTTAAACAACTGGTGCTTATGGGACTAGTCGTGATGCTTGCGCTAGGGCTTACAGTTTTGATGCTACTCTTGCAACTGCTCCGGTAACTGAGGAAGCTGGGAATAATAATACTAATATTGGTGGTTCAACTTATGCTTGAAGTGCTGGTCGTAATGCTTGCTGGAAATGATCCTTTTCCTGTTGGTTCAAATGCTTGTGCTGATAATCCTTTTGTTGGTCGTGTTGCTTTGAGCACTGCTGGGAATGATGGTTCAACTACAGCTTTTTATAGTTCTTATGATTATGGGGAAAGCTTATTCTACTGGTGTTGATGGGGATGCTGGGAACGAGGTTGGTTCAACTGTTGGTACTGCTCTTTCAACTGCTGATCGAAATGCTGTTGGTTCTAATACTGCTTCTTCAACTGCCTGTTCAACTGATGATGGGAATGATCCTGGAACTGCTATTGGTACTGCTCCTTCAACTGGTGCTGCTTATCGAAAATGCAGGTTCGACTACTGCTTATTGATTGGCTGCTGCTTGAAATGCCAGTCGTAGTGATGCTCCTTTTGCTTATGTAAATTATCCTGGAACTGTTGGGAATTATTCTTGTTTTGCCCCTGGAACTAAGGAAGAAGCTGAGAATGCTAATATGGCTGCTCCTTCTACTTATTGAAAGAATTCCATTTCAACAGGTGATCCTAGGAATAATGTTCCTGAAACTTACGATGCAAATGCTCTTGGAACTGATCCAGGGAATCCTTCAAATAATGCTCGTTCAACAGATGATTCAGTATAAGTATAAGATTCTCCAGCATCAGTAGCACTAAAAGCAGCACCGGCTTGACCAACATCCCTTCTAGTTATAGGACCAAGTTAGGCAGTCGGTTAAGCAGTAGATGTAGCAGTTGTTCCAGGAAATAACATCTATATAAGGCACACCCTAAGATTACATAAACCAGAGCAATATCTAGCAGCATAACCAGTGGTTTTATCAGTTTATTCAGTAGCATAAGCACCTGAGGCATAGGTGGTTTTTTACCAAGGCTACGGTCTATGAACTTTACCCAACAGCAGCATATATTCCTGTTCCGGCTTATCCACCACATGCACCTGAGTAAGCACCACCAACACAAGTAGCAGAGGAAGCATAAGTAGTTGATGTAGTTAGTTATGCAAAGGAAGTGCTTCCCCAGGCCCGCGTGGGTTAGGCCCTTATCGCATACATCTAGAAGTTGGTCCGCATTATAGGTCTTAGTCTTAGTAATGGGTTGATTCCCTCTTGCACTGAGACATTTGCCACACCCAACCCCTGCATTCTCCTGGGATTGGAAGGGAATATATATCCTTGCCGGGGCGCTACCTATTCCTTACCATTCGCGTACCAATCGAGGTCACCATAAGCTAATAAAACTTGGAACTTGAAATAAGTAAGGTGCGAAGCTCTTTCCCGACAGGGGAAGGACCCGGAGGTCCGACGGAAGGAGGTCTCGACTAAAAGGAGAGGAGTTATAATTGAATTTTGTTCTTAAGCTGCTTGCCGTGTCGGAGCGGCCAAAAGACACGCATGATGAGCCACCGATACGAAACACAGGGGTCCTACAGATACTCCATGGGGAAGGGCCTAATCCAACGGGAGGGAGGGGGAAGATTCAATGGGAATTAAGGGGAATAAGCCAGTGGGAATAATCAATGGGCACTATAATCTGCTATAATACGCTAGGCTTTTCCGCTAATACAAGGTGCGTAGCTCTTTCCCGACAAAGGAGGGGAAGGGCTGGGATACTCTTCAACTTGTGTCTTCAACTTGTGGGAGAGGCTAATCCGAGGATCCAATGGGAATAAGCCAATGGGGAATCAATGGGATCATCCATGGGGCTTACAGAGGGGGTTGGTTATCCTACAGAGGCGCATACTCATACAGAGACACATTGAGCTACACGATGATGAGTGAGGTTACACAGAGATCTCGATGCATGAGCTTCAATGAGGTTATATGATTAAGGTCGAGGTAGATGTTGATCCCGATTGGTGTTGGCAATAGCGTTGGTGACATATATATATATGGATACTTTATGTTTACCTGCCCAGTTAGCATTTCGTTCTGTCCAACTACCCCAGTTAAACAGGGCATACGCTTTGAACCTTGCACCTTGGAAGCATGTGGAACACTGGCAGTTGCACTATACGTCCCCCCCATACCCCTATATACTGGACTAGTCACAGGATGCTTAACTGGATAGAAGCTGCTTAGAGCGTTACACAAATGAAGCTTTGAGATATTGTGTTTAAAGGGGCTATATTAAATGCCTACTTCTTGCGCTATATTCACTACCGCTTGCCTACAGTTTTTTTCATAATATCGATAACGCTTGCATGATTAGTACCGTTAACGCTCGATACAAGGTCTTCAATATAGAAATGGGAATTGAAGTCTTTACACATGGCCTCCCCTTTATCCCTTTCTATTTTCCCTTTATACCTACTGCCTTCTATGAACGGTACGGGACACTATTGGGACTAATACTGCACGGTGCGGAACATAGTGAATGAAAAAACACTAACTACTTTAAGTACGGAACACAGTGACTACTAACATAATATTACCATTTACAATAAAGCCAATAGAGATAGAAAGAACGCGGAAGTGAATAGTATTTTTTATTGCTATATAACTATGAGCTAATAAAGATAATTGATAATAGGAGATATATAGTGTTTATTTGAAATAGAACCAACTAAGTTAACTAAATAGTGTATGCAAAAGGATAGCGCCATAGGAAACAAATAAAAAAAATAAAGCTAATAGGGCATTATAACGTATATAATAATAAAGAAAGAAAGAGCTAACAGGAATGGTTGACGACTAACAGACAGATTGCCTTCTCAAAGGGCTCTATTCTCTACCGCGTTAAGCAAAGGGCTATATATCTCAGCATCGGTTAAATCGAGGATCAAGGCGCAGAAGCTAAAAGCAAAAGATGTCGTCCGGCCAATCGTAGAGCAAGATAATGAAATGGCCTAGTTCAATTTGACTAGAAGAATTGAGGAAAGAGTTAGCTGAGATGGGCTTGTTCTATGGGTTTATTTCCTAATGATGCGATGCGATTAGGTTTAGGAAAGCATGAGAGACGAAGGCATTAGAGCAGGAGCTAATGAGACTGTGTTGGATTGCTCTGTATTTCCTGGGCATTATAGGAACTAATGAGAGAGTCTTTTTTTATTGGGCTATTCATGCAATCGCACGTATCTAATTGCACGTCTCTATCGTCGATATAGAGGAATTGCAAGCTGTAGACTTACTCGTTTCGGTCTATCTCCTTCATTAGCTAAGGGCGTAATTCCATCCCCTCCTTTGTCGAGAAAGAGCGTAGCACCTTAAATAGCCCTGTTGAAAAAGCTTGGTTACAATATTGCTTCTATTAGTGATATGTGACAACCCCATTGTCATTAGGTATTAGCTTAACTCTCACTGTTCGTTCCATCAACAGATGTTATGTTCAATCCATCTCTAATAAATAAGAAATCTCTACATATCTAGGATTTAGTCCAACTAGTTGTTGCATTAGCCTTGGCCTTAGCTAAGCTAACTAAGCATGGCTTTCTCTTTAGTGTTAGTGCGCTTACCTCTGCATTCTGTTGTGAACCATAGAAGCTTAACCTAGCCCTTGAACTCTACCCTCTATATTGAACTCATTTACCACACTTGTATAAAGAAGAAGAATCCGGATCTAATTCCACAGGTAGGCGCACTGGTAAGGGGACAACCCGCATAGCCGATACCAGGGCAAAGCTAGAAGCTCCTAGTCTCCATTCCTTTGTAATATGTATGAAATCTTCAATTATTGCTACGGGGTCTTGCTGCCTATTTGACCTGGGACTATGGAGGCTCCTCATTGCATGGAGACATTTTAACATATATGAGACTTGCATCGAGACGTTTACCTTGTCCATTTAGGTGATCCTTTGTCAATAAAGAAATGCCAGGTGGTTTCTATGCACTCAATCCCATCCCAAAAAGAAAAGAAGAATCAAAATCTAGATCTAATTCGGAATTCCACTAGCTTTACTTTGAGAAACAGGTTGAAAGTGCATATCCATGTTGTTTGGCGAGGTTGTTACTAAGGCAAAATCTGAAATGAGGATGTACTTATGTTGCAATAGAATAAAGCATAGTGAGTCTAGCTTCCAAACTGCTATAGCAATCCTGGCTCGGGTAGAGTTTCACTTTGATTTTCCCGCTTCCAACTCATTCTTTATTTAATACATTAGCAGCAACTATTGGTGGGTTAGTACGTACGGGTTTGGCTCCTATTCCAGGCAATAAAGTAAGGCACTAACTATTGTTACTCACTATGGCGGGCGGCATCCAATCGAGCATTTAAGCAGCCACTTTATGCAGTCTAAGAGGATACAGGGGCCCCCTAAACACGATATTTTTCTTCGCCCGAAGGATCCGCTTAACTTAAAAGAAAATGAATCCTGTGCTGTGGTAAAAGTCATAGGTCTACCCGTCGTTGTTGTTTCTATTTATAATATACCCCCTCCCTTGTTTGTTGTATGTCACTCGAGATTACTTACTCCAGCAAGTGTGATCAAAGCATCTACTACTGGCAATAATTGCTGTCTTCATTATTAATCAATCATATCTGTCCGGGCCCCAACAACCTCACTCAATAATGAACCAATAAATCCCCTAATAAGCAATAAATGAAGCGAGTGGTCTAGGACTAACAGGTGTAGTTATTCAGGTGGGTAAGTGGTTTGTAAACACTGAAGGAAAGGTAAGGTTGTGTCATGCCATGTCATCCCGTAGAAGTATATAGTTGTACCTACCTCCTCAGCATTAATTCATCAAGTGGTATAGGGCTAATAGGTCCGGGTAGTAAAGTGGGTAACTATAAGAGGTGGGTAGCAGATCCAGGCGAGTAACCCAAATAGGCCATCTCGGTAAGTAACACAAAAAGGAGCGAGGGATTAACTAAGAAGGGCAAGGTCAGAATTGGAGTTCTAGCTTAAGGTATTCTTCTTTTGGAGTTCTAGCTTAAGGGGGGGCCACTCACCAGTCATAAAAACCGAGATATCAAGACAAAGTAACGCCTTACTTTCCCCTGCGGAAGCTTGCCAAGCTTGATTCAAATCAAAAGGGTCCTAAGACCTAGCTACAATGGTGTCGTCCACGGTAGAGTTAACATAAAAGCTACAAGAATTCATTGATACCTGGAAACCTATCTTTTAATAATTTAGTAAGTGAAAAGCTGCAACTTTCCAATAGATCCCAGAGCTCAAGACCATGTTCAAAGAATAAACGCTCCACCCAACATGAGATGAATTGGAAGGAATGGTCGAGGTCTTTTTGTGGCTCTTTTTTTCATTTTTGCCTAAGTACCTGAGTCCACAGAAGCCTAAGTATGCGGAGGAAGGAAAATAGAATATGTAGAGTGAATGTGCTCTATGCATTTTCCTTAAAGGTGCAGAGCCCTTTTTATATGAGTGGGTTACAACTGTCAAGTTCCAGAACCTTTTGGAATCTTCTATAACTGACTGAACTACCTATATATAGAGATCAAGGGTGTAATGTAAGGTTTGTTTTTATTTAGTTCGGTTGGTTAGCTAATTACATTGCGTTGTTTAGTCCTTATGATAGCTCTACCGATTAGACTCTGGATTATTGCTCTGACTATGAGACTGCATAACTCTAGTTGCATGTAAGGCATAAGGCCTGGATGTATTCCTTTATCTATTTAATACAATGGGAGGATTCGAGGATTTTTCTGCACATCTATTCGTTATTTTCATATATCTTGACGATTTGTTCATTATATTATTTTTGGTTTGGTTTTGTGCATGAATTGATGCATTTCTGCTTAACTGCTAAGGAATGAATAATAAGATTCTACTCAACTTTTAGATTCTGTACATAACTAATAAGCAATAATAATACATGCCTCGGGTGAGACCTCCTTCCTTCAAAAAATTTACAATGCTAGCATACTAGACTACCTCGAACCTGCTTGTTGGACAACTTCTACAAACCTTTGGTTTGTAAAAGAGCCAACAAGCCCCTAAACCCTCCTTCTCCTCTCCAAATATCTGGATGGAAGAATCGGGCATTCCATTCCGTTTTCAATGTTTCACATCCACTACTCAAATCTATTATTATTCCATCGTCTCCTCCTAAAATTTCCACTCCTTAAGTTTAACTTGCAAAATAAAATTAGAAAATTGTAAAATAATATCCACCAATGCCTCCTCAAGGTCCTTCACAGGCCCATGTTGTCAAATCTGTTGTTAGTTTTTAATCTCCCCTTACTTCTCTAATTAAAATCCATGTATAGGAGTCAGTCCATTCTCACCCTCACTCACTGCCTTACCATTATGAGGGGAAATGAGAACCAAATATCATTTGATGACATGCACCCTAAAGTGACTATTCACTTGAGGCCTATTCCTAGGAGTAATAGGCCTTCTTCATCCTCTCATTCTGGACCAACTTTTCCATGCTCCTATATTTGATTGTATATGATTCTCTTTGTCTTCTGTTGTTGGCATTGGACAGGAACCTGGTGAAGTCCCTTAAATAAATATTTGGATGGGTAAACATCCTAGGGGAACAAGAACAAGAGGATGTGATAGACAAAGACTTGTGTCTACACCCTGAAATTGGGCCTAACAAGTCCACCCCCTCAATGCTAGTTGCAACACCCTCAACGTTAGCCATGCCATTGCCTCAGCCCCAGGTCAGCGCAGTCTACAACCTGTTGGCAACATTTCTATTTTCTCCGGTTTAGTTTTTTACTTCAAACTGGGCAAAAGGAATCCACGATAGAGTCAACGAAGCCGGAAGGTGGCAGAGAAAAACCTTTCGGCATACCACAAGTGTCCATCATCGAGGAATAAGTCCATAAGGAAGACACGGTCCAAATGTAACATGTTATAAATGGGGAAAATCTTTTTATGGTTCTTTAACAATAGAAACGAGTAGAATAGAATAGAATACCTGATATGTCGTTGCCTTATGAGAACACGAGCGTGATGGATGGACTTGGCCATGCCGGATTTGAAAACGAGGGTCTGAAGACGGCGCTCAAGGAAGTTCTCGACAGTAAGAGCGAGGACGTAATCAAGCTTGCTTTGGGTTTCGTCCAGGAGGCCATATCTGTTCATTCGCCGCAGCAGGGCTTCTCCTTCGAAAATCCGACGAGGGTTTTTCTCATCCAACGTCAGAAGCATACGCGCCGCATTTCGTATGCGGCTCAATGTGTATTGAACCCTCCAGAGCTCTCTCTTGTTTCGCAGCCCGTATTCTCCGACCAATTTCAGCTCTGCGTCCAGCCGCTCCTTCTCGTAGGGGCGGCGGGGCTTCTTGAACGTCTTCCCATCTGCAAACAAGGAGGGCTTATACAATTCAAAACAATACAGAAACAGAGGGATATGAAACAAAGGAAAATGGAGAATGAGGAAGAGGAAAGGCAAGACAGGCACTTACAGTTGCGGTAAAAAACGACGTGCACCATCTCTCCTCCGCTGCTCCGCCGGACTCACGATCAAGCACCAACAAAGCCTCTTCCCCTAAAGCATTGTATTGAATGTGACAAACCCTACCGCTTCATACACAAACTCTAAAATCCTTTTAAATGCGATTGCAAGGAAACTCATCTTTAACCTATAACTTAATGTCTAAAAGCCTCTTCTCCTCCCTCAATGTTTATGTGTTATTATACATGGTCGTGAAGGGTTGGTATACTTTACTAGCAATTGCTCCAAAAAACAAGTGAAATAGCAGCAAAGCTGCTTATACCTGCCTCTTAGAAATATTTTATTGTAATATTGTATATAGTTTAAAGCTAAAAGTTGAAGAAATTATGAAACATTCAAACTTGCAAAATGTATTACTTGTTGCCATGGTACTTATATTTCTATGTGAGATTACTTGTTGTTTATAGGTTGTTGCATTACTTGTTACTTCTTGTAACTGTCACTGTTTATATTTCTATGTGTATATCAATTAATTAGTTATTAAGTAACTCCTTGAAATTAAATATCCAAAATGAGTTTAAATTATTACATGAATTTGTTTTTTTTTATTTTTTTTATTAATATTAGACAATGATTGTTTGAAAATTAAACCACTTCTTACTTGTTCAAAGATTAAAGTATCTCCATTAATACATGCACCCAATTAATTTTAAGAATTTTTTTATTAACTACCATGCACAGAAACCAATGTGCTATTAAGTAACTACCATGTAGAGTAATTTATTTTGTGGAGGCTTTAAATGGATTGTTAAACTAGATTCATATACTCGTCCAATGATACAGTTTCATATACTAATAATTTATCATATCATATATAATCATTTGTGATGATATTTTCTCCTTAAGCTTCACTTGCTATGAGACAAAGTTTGAAAACACCATGCATTGACATGCATTGACACCCTCTTAAACCCTATACACCCTCTTATTTGTACTTGAATTTAATACATTTGCACTTAAAACAAAAGGATACATTGACAAAGGTGCAAGAAGACATCTCTATATTTGTTCTTTAATTCAAATTCATTTGCACTTAAAACAAAAGGATACACTCGCAAAGGCGCAAGAAGACATTCCTGCCTAATAAATTTAGGTATAAAAACAAACATTGAAGCAAGGGAAAAAGAACATTGACCCATATGTATAGTCAAACCCAAACTACTATAACCTCTCTCATATATAAAAATCAATACATCCACCAATAAGTTTTCGGGTAATGAGTTTTACACCAGGAGAAAGTTTATATTTGTATAGGAATCCAAAGATGAGTATTTTTATACGATAAAACTATCTCACATTAAACCTTGATCCGGCGATGTTTTATACTCTTAAAACTATCTTATTGAATAAACCTCGACTCTCAAAAGCATATGTAATGATTCGTTGTAACTCTTTTTCAAAGCAATGATTCGTTTTAACTTGTTCTCATGTATATTACAATGATAAATATATCTGTAGCAAATAATTTGAACACCGAATCGAACAACACACTACCTTCGATTTGTCCCTTCGAAAATTTTAAAGAGAAGCTTCACCGCTTGCAAGTCCCTTGGATTGGAGAATAATATATTTATTATATTGTACAATAATTGAATACTTAGTATTTGACTGTTCAGTGATCACATGAACACAGATAACATAAAGTTCTTGGGTCAATCTCAGGTTTATATATAAATCAACCATTCTGGGGGAATCTAATTTTATGTCATTTTAGCCTGCAGGTCGACTGTATATTATTAAATCCACCAAGATCTGACGGCAGTAAAACCCGAGAGAGTATCTGCCGTCTATTGCGTGCCACGTTGCGAAGAGCGGACAGCTGTCATTCACTTGCATCTTTTCATCCATTTTCCTTCGATCATTCTTTTAGATTATTGTCATTATTAATTTATATGTGTTATTAATTAATCATAAAATGAATTAATTGTTAATCCTATTTTCTGTCATCGCATTTGAAAATTGTTGGTCACTGTTGTTCTTGCTACAGACTCTGCTTCGATCAAACGCCGGGCATCTTGCTGTCAGACTGTTTCAGTAACATGGACCGATGGATTTGCAGGACATGCCCGACAGTTTTTCGTTATAAAACCATCGCTTCGTACACAGTTCAAGTTGGGGGTTCTGCACAGGAATTTCGGAACTATTTGCATGAAAGCGGAAGGAAATGCATGCGACCAGAGGAAAAATGTTAAGCGGGTCGAGGAAAAAATGCGCTAAATGAGCAGCTCTATTATTTGCATTATGAAAATTTTGTATATTTGAATCGTTTGCGGCTTTGTGCGATGTTATTTGAGGGATTTGGCACTCAATATGGTTTTGCTCGACATAAAATAATACAGATGGCCCTTTGTGAGGTAATATTTTCCTCATTAAGCAGATTGTTAGATTTCTTTTCAAAAAATTCATAACGTCGAATTTGCATTTAATTGTGCACATTCCCAGTGTGTTTGAAGGAACCGAACGATAAATTCGGAGTTTCACAATAGATGATCGATGAAGTTTCAGGTTGTTTAAGGTGTTTGCCGCTATAAAATTTAAATTCTCTTAAACTTGCACGGTGAAAATTACTCTCTTTAAACTTAATAGGTCAAATTTGAGCCCCTGTAATTTTGAACTACGAAGTTTGTGCTTTAATTTTGTACCGAATCAACTGTTGCCGATTGTTCGATTAGGCTAGGAAGATTTACGTTGTGTCTGTCAATAATTTAAAGTTTTTAGCTGTTACCTCGGTCACATTCGAGGATTCGAATATATTTTGAAATTGATTTTAGTGTTTTTGTACTGTAAGGTTAATGCTTTTGTGCTATATTGGATTTCTTATTTTCTTGTGAGATTACGCCGAATACCTTTACTGGTTCAATGGCATTGGTAAGATGTTGATCATAACTTTGAAGTTCTGAGATTCAACAAACGGACCGATTATCTCTATATTGCGGACGCTTACTTCGGCCTCCTCACAGTTGGCCCGGAGGGTGGGTTGGCCACTCCTCTCACCACTGAAGCAGGAGGAGTTCCTCTCAGATTCACCAACGATCTCGACATCGATGACGATGACAACGTTTATTTTACTGACAGCAGTCTCAGATATCAAAGAAGGTATGTACTGCAAGATATCAGATGTTTTATTTTCATGAACCAAATCTTTCGATATAAGTGAATTCATGTGGGTACTTAAGCTGGTTTTTAGGATATTGCAGGCACTTCATGCAGGCTGTTTTCTCAACAGAGTCATCCGGGCGTGTGTTAAAGTATGATTCTAGAACGAAAGAAACAGAGGTTCTGGTGCAAGGTCTCCATTTCCCAAATGGAATTACTCTAAGCAAAGATCACACCTTTTTTATCTATGCATCTTGCGCGGGAAGGTATACATTCATGCCTCTCTTGTTTCTAGAATGTCCTGATAATTGTTTCTCACATAATAATTGGTATGCCCTTCAACTTGCTTGCAATATCTTATTGTTAAAAGAGATTTAGGTATACCGTATGATCCTCCATCTTGGTTGACTAATTATAGAGTGAAAGAGGTATTTCAGGCTGAGAAGATACTGGCTCAAAGGTCCAAATGCAGGAACTTCTGATTCATTCGCCATTTTGCCAGGCTACGCTGACAACGTTAGGACCAATGAGAGAGGAGAATTCTGGGTGGCAATGCACTTCCGTCGCAATGCAATGACGCACTTCCTGGGATTGCATCCTCGCTTGAGAATGTTGTTTCCCAGACTGCCCGTGTCTGCAGAGCACCAATACAAGGAATTTGTTGGTGGAACAATTCATGGCATTATAGTCAAGTACAGTGCCGACGGAGAGCTTATTGACGTGCTGGAGGATAGCCAGGGAAGAGAACAGTGAAAGCAGAAAGAGAATTTTTCAGGACAAGGAGGAATACTTGTAGGCGAAGAAGGGTATCGTGCGTCAGTTTTCTGGGAGTTGAAAATTGCTTGTTTTGCAAATCTCGGACTTGGTTATTTTAGAAGGAAAATAGCAGGTTTTTTCCCCAATATTTACAGTGCCATTATTTTGAGCGAGGAACAACTCACATAACTTCAATTGTAGCTGCTTAGCGCCTTAAGCAATTTGTTCGGGATTATGGTCACAATGCATTAGCAGAGCTCGAGCATAAGTGGCGGTGGGCGGTGGTATGAGGAGGGAATTGTTT
>LPNX010428739.1:0-123703 GCA_001517045.1 Pseudotsuga menziesii | reverse complement strand
AAAATATTTTTTGGCAAACTCCAAAGCTAAACTATAGAAAACAGATTTTAAATTTTTGGTCAAAGGGCAACTAATAGAAGGTCAAAAGGCAACCGATTGCTATATACCTGCTGTGGCAAGTATAAATTTTTTTTCAAACCCTTAATAAAACTGTACCAACTTCATAACCATTTACCGCACCGCATTCCGTCGTATGTAACAATGGCGAGGGTTTTCAAGGTAATGGCGAGGGTTTTCAAGGTAATGCCGGTGGAAGGTGCTCTCGGATGGAGGTTCTTGGTGGACTAAAATGCTGTTGTGCATAGTGTCGTTCTCCAGGTTTGATTGGCCTCTTTAAAATCACCCTTCATCTTTCCCTGTGCTTTCTAGACAGCATGTTGTCTTCCTCTCCAGTTTATGCACTTTCTTTGTCCTCTTGTTTTTGCTCTGGTTTATTATTGGGTCTCGGGCTGTTTAAGGCTATATTTTGCGCTCCCTCTCGAGATCCTTTGCGTTGGCAAGCCTCGCTTTCTATCTGTCTTGCAGCCTTGTTTTTGGGTTGTTTAAGGCTCCCTGGCAATCACCAACGACTGGAGTCCCTCCTCAGCGATGAGGACTAGTACCAACCAGTCTAATAAAGTGGGAAGTGTTCATAGATGTTGGTGTTTGCCTCTCCTTTCACCGGTTTAATATTTGGGGTGATGGTCTCCGGGGGTTGCTATTTTGGTCTCTGTCACCACCCTTCCTCGTCGTAGTATTTGAATGATTTCATCAGGGTTTCTAGAAGATTCTTTGCTTCCTTTTCGTGCGGGGACCGGCTCTGTCTCTTTCAGCGCATGTGGGTTTGAGTGCACTCGCTGGGTTCGAGAGCACTTTCTGGGCCGGGATATTAGTGTCAGGCTGTTTTGGGTTTTCTTGTCCTTGTGGTTGTCACCTTCTTTGTTGGTTTGTGGTGGTCTCGGTTATCCTTTACCCGCGCGGTTAGGGTTTCACTGTCAGTAAACCCTGGTTGTAGGCCGTTACTATTTGGGTCGGAACTTGGCACTTTCGGTCTAACGCCGTTGTTTGGTTTGTTGGCTATTGTTGTGCTTCTCTTGGACTTTCACTGAATCCCATGTCGGAAATACTACAGGGATCTGACGGCGCTCGGGCGATGGATGCCCCAGCTCGTTATCGCCGTAGGAGAAAGGCTAAAGCGTATAAGATACTAGAAAATAAGCTTTGGTTTGTGGTCGGCAGAGATATTTATTTTGATAGAGTGGAAGCTTTATGCTCCCGAGCTCTCATTGGCAGGCTCGAATATGCTTCGATGGATAAGAGGGGTTGGTTTGAATGGGCCACCGAGCAGTGGAAGCCATTCTTGACCTACGTACCCGCCATAAGTCTTTTGGTAAGGGGCTGGATTGTTTTTGTTTTTTCTGGAGGAAGCACATGCCACCTTAGTTCTTAACGGGACTTGGAGGGTTGGCAAAGGTTCTTTGGTTTTAGACAGGTGGCATGTACATTTTGACCCTTCTAGGGAGAGGGTTAAAAAGCGTCACCTTTGGACTTTGTTACCTGGTTTGCCTTTCCCGCTTTGGAATCGTTCCCTTCTTGAAGGTATTGGGAACACGATTGGTCAGTTTGTTGCTGTAGATGAGGATTTTATGAATACTTATGATAAGAGGATTGCCATGATCCTTATCGAGGTGGATGTTTCCAACGGACTGGCGGCTGACATAGAAATTCTCTGTCATGAACGCCTCTTTGTACAAAGACTTGATTATCAGGGTATTCCTTTTCGCTATAGTTGATGTCAAGCAACGGGCCACTTAAGGCGTTCCTGTCTGACGTTACGACTTTCTCCATCTTCCCAGGACTTTCAAGATGAGCCGGTTCCTCCGTTTGTATCCTTACCAGAGCAATCTTTGCGTCGGGTATGTCCAACCATGCCTCTTACGGTTGCATCGATTGGAGATCCTAAAAATGCATGTTCACTCTTTGATGATGCATTTGACTCAGAAATTGCTTTCATGGACTCACTCAATCTCCAAAGGAACTCTTCGATCATGCCTACTTCTTCCTTGCCTCTGAGTAGCTCCCATCTTAAGACTCTTTATGGTGTACCGTCGTCCTGTGCAAAGGATCCTAGCCTAACCTCTCACTTAAGCAAGGGTTTACCTCAGCTTTCATCTTCTTCTCCTCCTTGCCCCTCTAGCCCTCCTTCAGCGATGATTCCTCCTCCCCTCTCATTTGATATTTCTCCTCGACCTCCTTCGGTGTTGACCTCTAGCTTACCCGCTCGGGTTGTTTCTCCTTCTCCTTCCCTTGTTATTACTCCTCAGCCTCCTCCTCAGATTATTAAAACCTTTCAGGAGGAGCCTTTTCGTGACTCTGTCAGTTCAGTTATCACTTCGGAACCTTGTATTCCTCTTTTCAGCGCTTCGGATTTCCCTCCACTTGTTCATTCCGACCCCCATAGCCCTGCCGACTCTCCGTCCTTTGCTGACCCCACTTTACAAAAATCCTTAAACATCTTTACAGATAAGACCCCTCAGTCGCCTTCCGTTCTTCCACTCGACTCCATTCGCTTCGAGAATGTAACTATTAGGAAGAAAAAAAAAGCCCCTTCGTCTGACATTTCGGAAAGTTTAGCCCCTGCTCCTTATACCCCTTTATCCACTCAACTGAAAAATGCAGCACGTATGCCTGCTTCCTCCTCTCAAAGGGTCCTTAGAGCAATGACCCCTCCTCACTCTGGTTCCTGATGCATATTCTATCCTTGAATGTTCGCGGGCTTGGAGGCTCTGCCAAACAAAAACACCTCCGTCATTTATTTCTGTCTCTTTCCCCATATATTGTGCTCTTACAGGAGACCATGGTTAGTACTTTCACGGCTCTCTTTGCTTTCTCTAAACTGTGTCCTGGATGGGAGTTCTGTGCTCTTAGTTCAGTGGGTATTTCTGGAGGCATTCTCTTTGGCTGGAATTCTAAGAAGCTCAGATGCAAATCTTTTCACACTCTGGCTGGTATCCTGCTTAAGGCTACTTTGAGGGATTTGGCTGTTCCTTTTTCTATCCTCAATGTGTATGGCCCCTATCTTAATAGGGATACTTTCTGGAACGCTGTGGCTGCGGGAGGTCTCCTCTCTCTCCCTAACCTTATCCTTGCTGGCGATTTAAATCTTACACTTAATGCTTCCGAGATTTGGGGCACCAAGGCTCAACCTGACCCCTTGGGGCCTTTCTTCTCCCAGTTATTTGCTGATCATCATTTAGTGGATATCGCCCCTCCCTTTGCTGGTCCCACCTGGAGGAATGGTAGGTTAGGGGAAGAGGGCATTTCCAAGAGACTGGATCGTTTCTTGCTCTCGGACCAGCTCATCTGTTCCCTGCCTAGACATCGTGTCTGGGCTCATAGATGCGGGTTATCCGACCACTTCCCGGTCTTACTCGATTGGAGTGATTTGCAGATCCCTTGCCTGTACCCATTCAAGTTCAATCATACTTGGTTAAGGAATAAGGACTTTGTTGATATGGTTCGATCAGAGTGGCCTCTTCTCCCTTTAGATGTTTCTATGGATGATATGTACAATCTTTCATCCATGTTGTGTCTTTTAAAAGACAAGGTAAAAGCTTGGACTCGAGTGGAAACTCAAAAGATGAAAGATAGATCTGTTCCCTTGGAGGAAGAAATAAACTCTCTTCTTCTCTCCTCTCATTCTGCTTTGTTATCTAATGATTAGCAATGTAGATTAAACTCCTTAAAGGTTGAACTTCAAAAGCAGTTGGAACATTAAATTTGCTCTGCAAGACTACAAAGCAGAATCTCTTGGGCTAGGAGTGGGGATGCCAATACCAAATTTTTCCATGCGATGGCATCGGCTCGTAAAAACCAAAACGCCATTTGGAGTTTAAAAGATGAAGAGGGGAACTGGATTTCGGATGATCAAAGTTTGAAAGCACTAGGGGTTCGATATTTTAAAAATATATTTGTTGATGATCACTTATCCTCCCTTGAGGCTCAGCTGAAGGTTCTGCGGCTTTATCCTTCTTATATCACCGGGGAGGAGAAAAGAGCCTTTACTAGCTCTATTACTCTTTCTGAAGTCGAGAGAGCCTTAAAGACCTTCAAAAAAGATAAAGCACCTGGACCGGATGGTTGGTCGGTCGAATTCTATCTTTCCTTTCTTGATCTACTGGGTCATTCTCTTGTCAACCTAGTGGAAACTTCTAGACTCTCCGGAAAAGTTGCCCCTTCCATAAATTCCACCTTTTTGGCTCTTGTTCCTAAATATGATCTTCCGATCTCCTATGCTGACTTTAGACCTATCTCGTTATGCAATCTGTGTTACAAACTGATCTCAAAAATTGCAGCTATGAGACTCAAGCCCTTCCTAGACTCTTCTATCTCTCTCCAGCAGTTTGGATTTCTGAAGAGCCGCCAGATTTTTGAACCTATTGCAATCACACAGGAAGTCCTCCATATTGTCAAACAGAAAAAGAAAAGTGCCCTCTTTCTGAAACTGGATCTGACAAAGGCTTTTGACAGAGTAAATTGGACCTTCATTCGTTTGATTCTTATCCAGATAGGGGTTCCTCTAGTTTGAGTTAATTGGATATTGGGGTGTATCTATTCTGCTAATTTTGCTGTCCTTGTCAATGGCTCCCCATCTTCTTTTTTCACAGCTTCTCGTGGCATCAGGCAGGGATGCCCCTTATCCCCACTGCTCTTCATTTTAGTCATCGAAGGTCTCAGTATTCTGCTCGAAGATGCCAAGAGGAATGGTAAAATAAAAGGAATCAAAATTTCAAACCACCTCTCTCTCACTCATTTACTGTTTGTAGATGATGTCATATTATTTGGTATGGGGACTTTCGAGGAATGGATTGCTTTTAAGGTTCTACTTGACATCTTCTGTGAGGCCTCTGGTATGAGAATTAATGTGGATAAATCATGTTTTCTTCATCATGATTTGGATGCTGCCCTTCTAGGCCGTGTTACTGGTCTTCTACCATACAGATCTGCTCATCTCAACCAGGGCTTTACCTATCTTGGATATTTCCTGAAGCCTTCGGCTTATTTAGTAAAGGATTGGCATTGGCTTTTATCTAAATTTGAGAAGCGTATAAATCACTGGACTAATAAACTCTTGTCTCTGGGAGGCCGCCTGGTCCTAATCCGTTCAGTTCTGTCCAGCCTGCCTGTTTTCTGGATGGCCCTGGTTCCTATTCCCTCTTCCATTCTTGATAAACTTAGAAAAATGATCTTTTCTTTTCTATGGGGGTCTTCTACTCATCAGAAGAAATTCCATCTGGTTGATTGGCACCTACTTGCTCGTCCTATTGCTCATGGGGGTTGGGGTATTAAACACCTCCCTAGCTTCAGCCTCTCCTTGAGGATGAAAAATTTATGGAGTGCCCTGAATAGCACTGGTATTTGGAATCTTCTCCTTACTACTAAGTACATGAGAAACTTGCCTCTGCACACTTGGTTTTGTGAAAAAAAGTTTAGTCTGAGGAATGTCTTGCCTATTTGGAAAGGATTTCTCTTAACTTTGCCCTGGATTGGGAAAGGAATTCTTTGGCAAGTGGGCAATGGTTCTAATGTATTAATTGGGGTGGATCCTGTGGTTGGCATGGGTAACTCCTTCACTCTCCCGGCAGACTTGAGAGAATACCTGACTGATTTTGGGATATCCACCCTCGACCAAGCTAGAAATTTCACCCCTCTTACCGAAGGCTACTGGTTTTCTGCTGAAGAGTTAGACCTCTCTGAGGAATGGAAATATCATTGGGATTCTTATATTAAAGGCCTGGAATTTAATAAAATACGTTTAAAGGACATGAGGGATTCTCCCCTTTGGGCGCACAGTAATTTTGTGGGTTGTATAAGTGTTGCTAGTGGCTATGACTGTATTTTTGTAAACAATTCTGATGAATATTTTAATCCGGTGCTGGGCTCTCTTTGGGCACTTAACATCCCAACAAAACTTATCTGTTTCTGCTGGATTTTGGTGAATGAAAAGATCCTTACATGGGATCACTTGCAGTCCCGTGGGTACTCAGGACCGAGTCGGTGCGTCCTTTGAGAAAGAAATAATGAAGATATCAGGCACCTGTTCTTACAATACCTTCACGCTACATATTTTCTCTTTTTTATCTGCTCGCTATGGTTTCTCTTTTACACCTTTCAAATCTGTTCAGACTTTTTTAGCACATTGGTTGGTGAACTTTTCCAGCTCGGCTCCCTTTAGATACATTGCCTTGTTCGTTTTCTGATTTACATGGATCCATCGTAATTATTGTATTTTTGAGAACAGGAAACCTTGTGCTTATGCACTTATCTCCAACGTTGAGGGCTTTATACATCTTTTCCCCGCACCTAAAAAATTAAAGAAGAGAAGAAAGATTGGTACAAAACCACATCATGTCTATCCATGTGGGTATTTTGATGGTGCCACAACTATGAATGTGGGAGGAGCTGGTTTTGTGCTCTAAATTAGTGAAACCCATTACTACAGTTTCTCATTGGGTTGCGGCAGAAGTACAAACACAAGAGCAGAACTCTTGGCGTTATGGGCTATCCTTAGGGTGAGCTGCTCGATGGGATTACCCATGCATTCGATTTTCGGGGATTCAATGGTGATTATTTCCTGGATCAATGAACTTTCTGCCCTTGATCTTCCCTCTTTGATGCACTGGTGTGATGATATTAAAAATATGCGACAATTGGCCCCTCAGGTGATTTTCAAGCATATCTTCCGCGAGCACAACGTGCTGGCTAACTGTCTTTCAAAGTAGGCCGTGAATTTGGACTTGGGATCTGCTCTCTTTTCTGAACATATGGATGGGATGGTCATTAATAATGGCCACTATATGCTTTTTAGATGCTCTTTTTTCGCATCATTTTCAGCATTTGTTTGATTGCGGATTGTTTTGATGGTTTTGCCTGTTATTTTGGATGACTATCAGCTTGCAGGTCATGCTCATGATGATATGCTTGTTGATCACTATCGATTATATAATATTTTCTGACCTAATTTTTCAGGGATGATGAGAAAAGTCTGCTACGATCAGACTTTTACTTCTTTTGTTTTCATGACTGCTCTTGCTGTTAGTCTATATTTGTCTATGGGCTGATCTGGACTTGATTCCTGTCATGATGATGTATTGGTATATTATGTCTTTTGATTCCTATGAATAACAAAGACTGGTATTTTTTTCTTCTGAAAAAAAAAGAAGCAATTGCCCCAAAAAGGTGCAATAATACATCGATAGGTTGTTGTTGAAGGGTAGAAGAAGACAACAAAATGAAAGCTTAAATTAAGATAATGTATATAAACGATATGATCCTTTTAACTTTTTGTGTTGCATGTGGCAATGATTAAAAGAATATAGTGTAGGTAATGTTAATTGATGTCTTAACAACTATAAAAAAAGGAAAAACATGTTTGATAAGAATCAATGTACAAAATGAACAATAATAATGTCATGTAGAATTTAATAGAAAAATATGGTGTTGCAAAAGTTCAAGTACATGAACTTTGTGTTTTTGAATCTCGTGCTTTGAGAAATTGCTGCATCTGACTTGCAGATAGATGTACATAGGCTCTTTAGACAAGAATTGTGTCCCCTCTACTTTAAAGGCCAAAATGAACTATTCAAGTAAATTACTCCTTATCCCATTGGTTATGATGAAACCTTATAAAGAAACCAAATAAATTACCCCCTTATGTATTTCCATGCCCGGAATGAATTGAGATCATAAAGTCACCATTAAAAAAACAATAGAGAATACACTATGTAAAAAAGTAAATGGGTTTTGAGAGAAACGTTGAAACCTTATAAAGCAACCAAAGAAATTACCCCCGTATGTATTGTCATGTCCATAATGAATTGAGATCATAAACTTCCCATTAAAAAACAATAGAGAATACCCTATGTAAAAAAGTAAATGGATTTTGAGAGAAATGTTGGAGAGAAGTAGAATACCATCAAAGCAAGGAAAATGAAATGCCAAAGAGAACTTTGATATCTTGAAAAAATGAGAGAAATTTGTGTGTATGTAGATAATATAAGTTTAAGTGTCAAAAAAATTCTAGTGAATATATGGAAGGCATAACCCATATAATCAATGGCAAGTAAAATGAAATGAACATTAATTTGTCATACGAGAAAGAATACATGTGTGAGTAAAAAAATAAGCGATTAGATGGTTATCAAGTTTGACTCTACTTATATTAGAAAGTAACTTGATATTTTCATTTGGTACGGGGAGTGCAGGGACTAATGGATGCAAGCTTAAGTGTGAAAGGGACAGAGAATAAAGGCATGCCTCTTCCTTTTTGCAAAGTGTGACATATGAAGTGTGTTTCATATTTGCATAGTGGTCAAAGGAGAACGATGGTGCAATTCATAATCCTTCTAATGTTGTATTACATGACAATGTTGTGAAGTTCAAGAATTGACGTTTAGTGCTACCAATGTTAATGGTTGACCTTGTTAATGTTAGTCCTTTGGATTTATGGATAGTCAATGCCCAAGCCATCTTGAGGGGGATTTATTTCTTGTTATTTCGATTTATGGGTGGAATTCGTATGTGATTTTGTTGATATTTCTCCCATGGAGGGCCAATGTATCTATCAAACGCCTTGACAACACATGCTGGCAACTTGGCAGGGCTAGATCTAGGTGCGTATAGAATGTACATGACCAATCCAAGTGAACCAATGGATATTCCTCGTTAGACCCATAAATTACAAGATAGCATTACTTGATGCCCCACACATAGTAATATATATTTTTCTAATTGATGGCCATCTTCTTGTTGTGCATCTGAACCATTGGTGAAATCAACGACCAATCGTGCAATAGGCATAGCCAATTCTTGGCGCGTGTATTTCTTATGATTGTTTGCAATAATGTTTTTTGCAAAGAGATGTATTGTTGTGTCAAAGTTTGAATGCTCCTTTGTTGACAAGAACCTATTAGTCCTAAACTAGAGGAGGCTCTAGGCTTCCAGTGTTGGTGTAGCATTGTGGATGTTTGTCAAAAGCTGACAAAATCAAATTTGGGTGGCATCAATGCCCCTTTGGTGGGAGAATATTTCCAAAACTATTACAATGGTAAAGTATGTCCATGAACACTTCCCCAGAGTTCCTCTTGCATATAGAGGTTTGTCCATCAAAGGTGGGAGTTGTCCCAAATCACTGACAAAATTGATTGAACGGTTGCAAATGAGTAATTTTTTTACTAGACCAACTATTTCATATAAGACATTATAATTAAAGTTCAAAAATACAAAAACATGCAATCAATTTCATTTGAATTTCACACCCCTAAAATACCTTTCAATCATTCCAATTTAGCAAAGCTAAGACATTTTAATCTATATAGTTATATTAATATGATCAAACTACAAGATTCCTTCTCTAAGTTATTGCCTCTACAATATGTATAACATTGATAGACTGCAAGCTAGGCAACAACTTCCTTCATGTGTGGTCTATCATCCCCCCTAATGCCATGCATCAAAAGATCAATTTTGCAACTACACTTACCATCACCTTCACCTGATCATTCTTTTCGATCTCTAATTTCCCCAGATGGGAACGACACTCAAGAATCGAGCTAGTGGTTTTTGCAGTGATTTCCTAGAACCCTTGTTGAACCCTAATTCTCAAGAACAAGAGTCTGATGTTGTTGATCAATGAGTTGGTTCTGTTTTTGAGCCAGTTTGTGCAGCAGTTGCTTTTGATCCAACAAATATTAAATGCTATTTATTCTTTTGTAGCCAACCTGCAATGGAGGCTTTGAATACAATTGAAGATAAAATAGTAGTAGGAGAGCCAGGGGTTAATAAACATTGTAGAATTTTTAACTTAGTGAGGATTTATGAATTTGTATTTTATTTTAAAATCCCCAGACTTATCTTTTCTCCTTTCCTATGAGAAAAAGGAGAAGCAACAACCATGGTGCCAATGTAGCTTAAATCACATATTAGTTAATGAGTTGCACTTTTGAGGATATAACTTCTTTTGCGTATATTTTGTAACTAGTTTGTTAGGTAGATCATTGTTCTTTAGGTAGAGCATTTTGTGTAGACTCTGTAACTAGGTCTTTAGGTCGAGCTTATTTGGGGGAGTGGTTCCTCAAATATTGATTTATCCTTTCAAAAGGGAAATCCATCATGAAATGCCTGAGTAATGACAGATTCCACAATAAGGGGAACTATTCATAATATACCTTTTGTATGTGCACCCAACTTTCACTGTTTAGATTAACTTTGAAATGTATTGTCTCTAGAATGCCCTGTTCCGGGCTCTCCTTCATATAAATCCTTACAGAGGACACTGACTCTATCCTCCTGGGCTACTTAGAGAAAATATTAAATTTCAATTTGGTTCCCAATTCTTTCCAACTTGTACTCTATAAAGAGATGGCTTAGAAAGAAGGGGATCCTAATCCATGCCAAAGTTTCTTTTAGAACAATCTCAATTTGTTCAAAGTACATTGACAAGAAATTCAAATATACGCCGCTAATATCCATGAACCACAGTCTACCCTCGGAATGGCTTATCAGTAGAAATTTGGAAGGTTGCAATGAAGAAATATCCTCCATGCTAATAAACCTCATTCACCTAATACTACTAAATTTGGGGCATCTAATCCTTTGAGGGCACATATTTTTTGTCAATTGTGGTTCATTATTTGAGCTTTCCTACTAGAGAACAACTAAGAAGAAACCAAGGTCTGATTAATTTCAGGGTCTAGAGGGACATCATCTATTTATTCTTCCCCATGCCAATGAAATTTGACACTTCATTGCCACAGGAGACACTGAATTTTTATTTACTCATCAAATAAGCAAAGATTTTAAAATAGAAAATAGATCTTTCTTGTGGATCCTAGGAAGAAAGCTTTGGAAGGATGAGATTGGCCAAAATGATTCAAGTAACATGCTCACCCAGTACTTGAGACATGGTAAGAAAGGTTCCCGCAAAACAGAGTTCGAATTCAAATCACATATGGCACTGACTCAACACCAGAGCTTGCAGACAATTAAAAGATGCCCTTATTGGTGTCAGTGGAAAAGAAAAATATTATGCTTGGTTGATGTGGAATTGAAATTATGAATTATGGAGATAAAATTTAAAGACTTCTAGACCAATAAACTATGTCAATATCGAAAGGGTATTGAACTTGGAAAAATGTGACTTTGCATACTATGTAATTAACTGACACACATAATGAGTTTATTTTAAAGGAGATTACAATATATAAAACTACACCATCATCTATGGGCATTAGGAGATATATGCCATTGTGTTCAGATCAGAAGATCAAATCTCTTTTTGTTTGAAAAAATAGCTAAACACTGAGAGTTTCCTTAAAATATTGATGTACAGTAGAAAGGAGAGAAAATACACTCATCCATAAAGATTGATGAGAAATACTAATATCTTTACATAACCGATGCAAAGCTGCAATGATTTAGCAAAATATTTGAACTTAAGATAATATGTTCATGAGTGCAAAGACGACCTTAAAAAAGCTACATTGACACCAAGATTTCAAGAAAATCCCTTCAACTTAAATTTTACTATGTTATCTATATGTTTAAAACATATTCAAATCATAGTTGAGACAAGACAAAACATTATTGAATTCCACCATTCTCCTACGAATCAATCTCACTGAGGGTGATTGAGGGCCACTTAACACTCCAGACAAATTAAGATAAACAAGTTTGAAACTCTGCTTACCTTGGAACAGAAAATGAACATTTATGAGGAGCAATGACTTGCACGGACATGCACAGATAGAAGCTAGGTGCTCTTATAGCTTGGGTTCACAAAATGTATGTATAACAAAAAAAAAATGAAAAAAAATGCACCGAGAGCTATAGGTTGAAAGCATAATTAGTTCGCAGTTAAATTGAGTTAAGAAAAAACACTATTACATTCTACCATTCTCATGTGAATCAATATGATTGAGGATGACTGGAGGCCATTTAATACCCGTAGAAAAATTAAGATAAACAAGTTTGATACTCTTCTTACCTTGGAACATAAAACTATTAAAGAACAATTCCGATTTACAATGACTAAGTTCTTGTAATGAGGGAAGCACGATGATCTTATATTGCAATTGAAAAAGATGTGTAATAAAACAACATGGGATATTTTTAATAAGCAAGGATTTGCATTGAGATAACCAAACAATATTTTAAGAATCAAGGATTTGCATTGAAAAAAGCAAGGTGTTTACCCTCATCGCAGAGTAATGTATCACATAAAATCTATAATGTAAAAAAACTAACTTAACTCTTCAATCTTAAATCTTTTACTTAAAAAATATGAATTTAGCACTGGCATTTTTTTATCATTCTCTAGTGATCGAAAACTAAGATAGATTTATGTTAATGTAATATTTGAAATGCTCTTAAAATATCTTTCTATAAAATAAAACTAGACATTAATCCTTTAAACATTAATCCCTAGGTCATAAAGGGATATGTTTTGAAAACTTTTTTTATCGCTTAGAAGTTTACATTTTGTTTTTATTTTATTAAAAATATAAAGTAGCATTGAAACTTTTTAGCACTAATAAATTTATGCTTGGTTTTTAACTTATATTTAGTTTTTATTTTATCATTCAAAATGAATTTATGCTAATTAAACTTGTGAATAATGTATTTTTAATTTAAAAAAGTAAAAATCAATTAAATTCATAACACACTTGGTAAATTTTCAACATTGAAACATTGTAATTTAAATAGAAAAAACAACCAATGCGATAAATGACCTCTAAGTTGTACATCTTTCCCGCCCTAGTCTGCCACAATGATGTGAAGGGAGTTAGGGAAAGATAAACTGCATATGAATATGAGAAAATTTGAGAAGCATTCTCATGAAAAAAAAAATATTCACCTGCCAGTAGGTGAGAATCGAATTGTCCCATTTATTGAGTTCACTGCATCGTAAAATAACCAGGTAAATTCATCAATGGACCTTGTTTAGGGGCAAATAAATGTAGTATGAAAATTTTAACGTGGTAAATTCATCAATGGACCTCATTTAGGGGAAAATAAATGTGGTATGAAAATTTGTAGAAGTTATAAAGAACAAAATATGGTAATTTTTTTCTTAAATGCATTTTTGCAAATCACTGTTGCTTTATATGTTTATCATGAACGAAATATGTTATAAATTCATCCATTTCTATTTCTTTAGCCGGATTCAATGAATTTGTCTGTGATGAAAAAGATACGTTATTAGTTCCTATAAATGTAGTGGTTTTTACTTCGTATCTTGGTATTTTTTCTAATATTAAATTATGCTGTAAATGACCGGATTTAACTACATTTCTCAATTGCAATTGCACTTTTTGATCAGAAATCTGATTTAACTACATATTTTGGTTTCCCTTTTTTACCATAATTCTTTATGCTATAAGAATACTTGATTTGCATTATTTTGTACATAAATATATGCCGAAATCCTAGACCTTAAGAGTTCACCTTTGACAATAGGCAAGGAAAGAAACTCGAAAACTTCAACTTGAGCTTAGTCTTGATGATAACTCATGTCGAAACAAAACGTGAATTCTCCTTCCTTGAAATAATGGCAGTGGACCTCGTAGCAGAGGGTGTCCTGTGCTTCGTAGAAGCCGTAGCCGAGGAAGTATGCTTTGTCGCCTGATTTGCAGAAGGATATTTCCTACCAGCCTTCCATTCCTGTAAGAGGTGTCGGGGCCAAGTTCTGCATGAGAACAATTAGAGAGAAATAAGGCTGAAATCTATTGAATTTGAACACTTAATTGTACAGTTTGAAATGAAATTGTTCGAGCACAAGGTGAGTTTTAAGCACCCTGAAGCTGATGTTCTTTGCGGTAAAATTGTTTTTCAAATACCGCGATAGAAGCCATGTTGTAAGTGTGAAGATCATTCCCGTTTGTGCCAAAATGTTTGGCTTTGTTGTACCATTCAATAACCATGCGTTCCCTTCTTGTGGCTTGGAATGTGATATATGGCCAAACACCTTTTAACTGCAATAAATTGAACAACCCAAATACTTCATTGGTATAAGGTTCAAATCGTCAGAAACACATTGGGTGATAATATTCCACAAAGGGAGATGGGTTTGCTACAGAATCAGAATAAACAATAACTATCTTTGAATCAATAACGCCCATAGTTATTAAATCTTTTCTAAGTGGCACAATTTTGGATTGAATGGTCCGTGCCGAAGAATTGGGCATCTCGAAAATACTCACTGCCAATTGTGATTTTCTAGAAGTCGGTAGTCATTTTTTTGCAAAGACACTAACATTGGAATATATATTTTTTTTTAATTCATAGAAAAGAGTTGTAATGATCTTAAAACTCTATTTCTATTAAAAAACCCAAGAATAGAGATCGATAGTCTCTACTGATGTTAGTCCTTAATTTCTTAAAAACCCTGGAACAGAGACTGGCATGAATACTTGAAATTCTTAAATTTAGTCATTTATTTATGATTGGTTAATTTATTGAATCCCTTTAATGATCTTAAAACAAAAAATAAATTATCTTGGTATCGTGGATTTATTGCTGCTTTGAATTGCTATAAGTTTAGTTTCAATTTGAGAGTTTAATTATGCAAGTTGTTTATAATTGTTGTTTCCAATAGAGTGTTCTACAGCAATTAACTCGAACATCTCATTAACATGAAACACACACACACACACACACACACACACACACACACACACACACACACACACACATATATCCCTCGGCATGGATTAAAGCATATGGGGACAATGATCTGGTCTGCAAACAGGTAATTTGTCTGTTACTCTCTCCTCTTCTTGAACTTTGCAGACAGGTAAGTCAAGTAATGTGTTTTAATAAGTCAGGTAATGTATTTTAATTTTTCCTCTTCTTGAATTTTGTAGACTCGCGCTATGCCTTCTACTATCTCCTCTTCTTAAATTTTAGACAGTTAAGTCAAGTAATTTGTTTTCTACTCTTTACTCTTCCTGAATTTTGCAGACTCACACTCCGCCTCACGAGGATTCACCTCTGTTACCCAATTTGGCACAGTCAAAGCTCATTTCATCAATATATAAATCCTTCAGCAATATCTCGATAGCCATTATTGGAGCAGGAGTCCTGGGATTGCCTTACACTTCCTTGAAAACAGGATGGTTTGCAGGAATCATAATGCTGAGAATGGTGGAAATGCTTACATATTACTGCATGATGTTACTTGTCTGGACCAAGAGGAAGTTGGAGAAAGATGGCTATGTGAAAATGATCAAACAACTACACAAACTAGTGGACAATGAGTGAAACTGATGAACAATGCAAGGCCAAGGCAAGGTTTATTTCCCCTCTTTTCCGATATATGTCCATGGCTAATTGGTAGAGATTATCTTGGATATTTCCATGAAAGCAAGGTTGATTTCCCCTTTTTTCAACTTATGTCCACGACTAATTTGACAGAGATGAATCGTCGATGCTCACAGACCCAGTTGTAGACACTCCATCCTAGGAGATGGAAGTGGGGAATGTCAAGCTTTTTGAACATGAAAAATGAACCCTCCTTAAAAACCAAACAACTGAGCGAACATAGCCGAAAAACAGACAGAAACCGTTCAATTTAAACACAAGAGGAACATTTATATTTAAACACACGCGGAACACATCCATTATAGCTAAAAAAAATATATTAAGAGGTGGAACATTGGCACTATAATTGAAAAAATATTAAGAGGCGAAATAAAACCCATGTCTTAGTGTATACGTCGACTTACCCAAAAAAGTCAACCTGCTTATAAATCCTTAACAAGCATAACTTATTAAGGTTCCAAAGTTTTGTTTTGGGGGAAAAGGTATTCTATCAGTTAATAGATTTTTAGAAAGAGTATCCGAATTTTCTATCACTGCTACTTTTGTAGAGCCTTTGATAGAAATTACCATAAGTGTTGAGATTAGTGGAAGAGACACAAACAATATGCAACCATCCAGTATGATGTGAAATGAATGAGTGTCGTCACTCACAAACTAAACAACGCGTGAAATCATTCTGGTTACCCACAGGGTGAAGCTAGAGATCCACTATCATCTCAAAAGAAAATGATTTAAAGATGGTGCAACCCTCTTTTCATAATTGATAGGAAGAATAAAAAACAACCAAGTAATTGCTTTAGAACAAAAATACACCATGTGAGGAAAATTGGCATGAGGCTTTCTTCCATGATAAGCAACCCAACAATTAACAATATAGTAGACATGGAGTGAGTTATTATTATAATTAGTGTTGAAAAATAAGCAATGTTCCCCTGCTTACAACAATCCTTTGACCTTCTGCAACTTGGTTATGACACTGAGATTGGTACCCACCAATGCATGTATAGAAAACCCCATAAAGGCAGTTGAGAAAGCAGTCTATATAGATGAGGAAACCAACTTTTTGATGTTTTGTGAGAGTAGAACCAGATGCAACCATTGCAAGATGACCATAAACCATGTTTTCATCCCCAAATTGCTAAAATCCAACGACGATGGCCTTGTGATTAAATCCTTCAACACACTCCAGAATTCTATATCTAATTCAAGAATAGAAAAATTACATTGCGGCCTTAACAAAAGTCAGGGACAAGAATATTTTAAATTGAAATATATGACCAAGAAAAAATATGTTCACCATCCATTCTTGTTCTTTAACGATGTAGAGCTAAACTTTGTCATAAACCATGAAAAAGTTCATATGAGAATAATAATAAACCATCATTATATTGAAGTCAGTATACCAGTAGCTGCAAAACCTTTGACGTTCTTATTCATAATAAGGATCAAATAATCCATTGGAAAATATGATAGAGTAGAAAACCTTTATCTAAATATAGAGAGGTATAAAAATAGTAGTGCATCTCATTTATTTAACAATGTTATAGGTAAAGTCATATTGTTAATAGATGATAGAAAAGAAGAAAACCACGTGATTCAACTATCGGTAGCAAAAAGCGTTGTTTTTCATCCCAAAGAGAAATACATCAATATTAAGCATGACCAAAGTTGCAACATTTAATTTAATTGGAAATTAAGGATGATATATCATATTTCATATCACCTTGAACAAACAATAGTTGGTGCCAACACTCAAAGTCTAAAGACATATAAATGGAAGTTTGAACTATTTAGCATGACTTTTCCTATGATCTAGAACATGTGTTTTTCTGATGTCCCATAGCAAGCCTACTGATCATCTATCTACTTTCAAGCTGGATATGCAGACCAAATATTTGCAAAACTTAGGCTTGGTCTTTTAATTGAAGACTATGTGTATATTGCAAATTCAACAAAATAAACTCTTTGTACTTTTGAAAAATGTTAGAAATGTACTTATACAAATCTCTCTAGTGAAAAAAAGGAATAGTGATGCTAGAAAATTATAGACACGTTTTGAAATTTTACAAAGCTCTCCATTCAAAATAAAGGGGAATAATGATGTTAAAAAAGTATAGACATGTTTTGATATAAATACGTTTTTTAAGTGAGAAAATGTGAGTTTGTAGTTAAAAGCTTTCAAACTAAATATGGGCCTTGTTTTTATATTGTCTACCAAAAACCAATATCTTTCATACTATCTATCTTTACAAAATTAAATTCCAAATTAGTTAGAGATACCTACTGGAAAAAATTAGAGTAAATGCCAAAAACTTATTTTGGTCTTTGGTGTAGACTTGCATTTTCAATTAGAAAGTTTACGATTCAGATTAAGGCTTCACCACCTTTCCATGCTATATATTTATTCAAATGAAAAGATATGAATTCAGACTAATACAGTAATGAAAAATGCTTGTCAAATAAAATAAAATACTGATTTACAGGTACAAAGATGAAGGTTCCAACTGAAACAACTACCTATAATCATTGTCTCTTTTAATCTCAAACTTAACAGCTTGCAAAATAACCTCAAATATTATTTTATGCTCAAATTTAATAGTTTTTTCTCAGGTGTTTGTAAATGGATATCAACAATAATAAACTAATTAGGTTATTTTCCTTGAAAATTACTTTTGTCTCTGCCTTCAAGACCGTCTTCTACAATTTAATTAAACTTTAGGTTTCGTCTTCAGGAAGGCATCCATCTAACTCCCTCATTTTATGGATGACCAACTCGAGCTTTGCATTGAAGATGCACCACTCATCACTTCACAAAACAGGGCCCAATACCATCTAAATATAAATTGACAACTCTCTTAGATATAGTTATAACATACCATCATCCTTGTTGGCTTCTACATTTAATAATAAATAGCCTTGCTCACTAAAGGATCAATTTCCCCTATCATGAATTATGTTTCATATTTGCACCAATCCGTCCACTGACTTCATTTAATGTAGGCCATCACTCATTATCACAATCCTCATTACCACATGTGAGATTGCCATCCAAGTGTACAATGAACCTCCAACGTTCTCCATCCAGTCCAAATCTTTGTCATCCCGTTTCACACATCTGTGCACTGGCTGTGAAAAACTTAAACACATGAAACTACTCCATGAATGCTAAAATGCACAACATTACTTTCAAATGTACAAATGAAGAGGCACGATGCAAGGTGGACATATGACATTTCATTGAAAAATCATATCTCTCTTCCTTGGAGTGCATAATGAGTTCCTGGAACAAAGTATCCAAGCATCTTGTGATTGAAGGAGGGCTTGTGATTGATATGATCTTGGCAAAGTCACACTTTTCTTTAGTTTGTGTTATAACAGAATTCACCACTCTAGGTGAATCACACTTTGTATGGCCTTCCCCTGTCCCGCTGCAGACTCTTTAGACCCCATGGACCATCTTTTATCCTTTGATGTTTCCTTGATCATCCCTAAAACCATATGAAAAATGACATACGAGGCTTTTTACACGATAACCGAGTACATACGCAAGTTTGACCCCGATAACCACGTACGTCGGGATGTGTGCATAATCCAAATCCTTTTGGAGTTTTCCTTGACATGGATCCGACTCATTTGACTCTTGGCCTTCCATATGCCTTGAGATCGCTCGGATTCGACCCTTCATTATCCCTTGTGAAGCTATATAAGGAACCCCTTGGTACATTGAAGGCATATAGAGAGATTGAGAGCAAAGAAACTATAGTCCATTGTTGCCAAAACTTATGCTTGAGTCTGCATCCCTTTGTCCCTTGGAGCACTATTGTGTTCTTCCCAAGCTTTCCTTTGCTAGTGAGCTTGCTATCGAGAGATGGAGGATTGAAGTGGTGGAGGCCCAAGTGGGGGATTCAGTTTCTCCGGTTCGTAGACGTGCCGTTAGAGGTTGTATCTATCTTGTAATCTTTGATTTATATTAATAAGAACTATCTTTCCTTGTCCAATGATGTGTATTTGATTGAATATTGTATCCATTGGAATATGTCAAATGCTTTTACATTATTGATTATATATGCTAGAATAGATCTAACACCATGATATATAGTATGCTTGTATTGTTTACTTGTTGTTGAGGAAGTATTATATCAATTCAAGTTGAAGATTGGAAAGCCCAACGAGGATCTACTTCAACCGTCTGGAATAAGGTACGAGGTCTGATCTTTTAGTGTTAGACATTTTATTTCTATTGCATATTGGGAAAGATTGATTTCTGGAGTCAAAGGTGTCTGTTGTGGTACGCCAAGCCATAGGAATTTCTCTCCATAACAGAATTGGCGACTCCACTGGGGAGTTCCTAGTAGTTGTCCTTTGGGGGTGATTTTCTTGGCATTCAATGTATTTGAATTGCTCTTTCTCTCTTGTTTCTGTGTCGGGTCTGGGGGCATGTATGCCTGGTAGAGTCTGATTGGAGTGAATTTTGTCTCAGCCTGTTTGTTTGCCTTATTTTATGCACCTTTTCTTCCTTTACGCGGGTTTTTGATTTACAGTCGCGTATACATGCGGTTTTCTTTGTGATTTCCGCGTATACACACGGGTTTACTGCGAACAGTCGCGTATACCCTGGTTTTTACCTTTTTGTGGAAGTTAATTGGTTGCTGGGTGAATGCTATTGGTTGCTGAGTCTCCTTTGGCACTGCCTGAGTCTGTTTTGACCTCTGTTTTTGACTAGAAACGTTTTTTTTAAGGAAAGTTCTTGTCATGGCATTTTCGATTTTTTGTTTGAGATTAGTGCATTAGAGTTCTTTTACCTTAGTGCTTTGTTGGGATGCTGTTTATGTGTGCTTGCAGAGTCTGGGGGTGTTAGAATCATTCTTTTGCTTTTTGCATCTCTTATATTTTCAAAAAATCCAAAAACATTTGCTTATCATCATGCATTGCATTTTGCACTTTGCATTATACTTGCACTAGATCTAGATTTGCTTTAGAGTACTAGTTAGGACTTCATATAGGAAAAATTTGCATTCATCATTTGAAGAAGAATTGTGCATTTCACGTAGTAGCATACCATGTTTACATGGACACAATGCATTTGCATTGATTGTTACGGTGTGCATTTTATTTCGGTTGCGTCATAACACCACTAGTTGCACGGCCATATCCTATTTTTGAGTAATAAAGCCAACTAAAATCAACGCTAATTAAAATGAATTACACTCTTTTCTTTTCTAGGGTGCACCAACAAGCTTAGGTTTTAGGATCTTGGAATAGTTCATTGTAAGTTAATTCTCCAAGATCACTAAACAACAACAATTAGGTGTTTGTCCAGGGAGTGTGTGAAATCCTTGGTATAACCATCGTTCTCAGGATCCTCCTCTCAAACAGGAGTTAAGCACGAGGCAATGTGAGCGGTTATTAATTGGGATGACCCCTAGTCATAACTGAGTAGCACTGGAGATATTTCCAGGATTGTATTCGTATCTGGGGGCTCTTTTGAGAGTTTCGGGCTTTGCTACCCTGCCCATACGGTCAATCCCGCCTGCGACTGTCCGCATGAGCTTTGATTATATTGAGGTGACCTTAGTGACCTTACCTAGGATATCGAGGGGGTACTTATAGAGTTTATTCTGCATGTGTCCCGGCCAGGTTGGGGTCGGACAGCACAGTCGCTATACACGTTGAAGCTGAGGGCCACAATAATTGGTTACGAACCTCCGCTTGTTGTGTATGGGAGTCTCAGGCCTCTCCTAGGAGAGACATACCTGCTTCATTCGGGAGCTCACTTATCCAGCCCTTGTTTGCTTGCATTTGGCTTTAGATTTTATTAGTGATTGCTCTGTGCACGCTAGTTGGCCTAGGGTCTACGTAAATAGAGAGTCTTTGCTATTTTTTGAGTCATTGTGGATTCAAGTGCGGTTCTGCGCCGTTCTCGTCGCTTAGCAGGACTTCCACCTTCTACTTCTCCTCCTTCTTTGGGAGAGAGACCTAGACCGTCCAGGCGGACTATGTCACACACTGATTCACACACCATGGGGGACTCTTCAGAAAATATTCTTGATCCACCTCCTCCCATTCGTGTAGACGATGGGGAATTTACACCTACTTTTGATACTTCACCTGACCTAGCTGAGTTCGGTCCTGTGATCTCCCAGATAGGAGCCGTACATGATAGACCTGCTCATTCTAGGGTTGATTCCCCATTGACGCGTTACCGGTATGGAATTCCGGAAGATGCCGAGACTCACTTTGAACCTGCCAGCACTAGCTACAGTAGTTATGCTACGACTGGTTTTCCTATGCATGATTTGACATTTCATGTCGAATCCGATTTTGAGCCTAGCACTATGCCTGGGGGAAATCCCATTCCTTACCTTGCGGAGAGGTTTGGGAGTACTAGTCACATTGCACCTTCTGTCCCAGTGGTGGAAGCCCCATCTCATATCCCTCCTAGGCCTAGGGTTAGCGATCCGATTAGGATACCAGGTCAGAGACAGGTGACGATAGGCACTAGTACATATCTTATTACTGAGCTTCCTTCGTCCTCGGTTCCGAGTTCTTCAAATGTACATCCTCCACCTTCCTCACGTGGTCCTTCAAGCTGATATATGGCTACGAGTCAGATCCATACTGCAGTTACTAGGCCGATTGTGTCTCAAGTTTATATACCACCCGCTGCTTCGGGAGGCTATATTCACGCTTCTAGTGGTCAACTTGTCACGTCTGAGGCATATATACCTACTTCTGGTATGTATGTTCCCCCTTCCGGAGCTTATCTCCCTACCTACGGAGTGTCCCATGGGACATCGCATGCGATGACCTATGGACCTTATTACGCGACGCAATATGGACAGGTTTCTTCACCTTACGGAGGCGGGTATCAACAACCTGCTTACTCTCCTAACTATGGCTTTGTAGCTCCTACTAGTCAAGGTCCACCTTACTATGGTACTTCCACATCACCTTATATGGGTCAGACAAGAGGAGGACACTATGGCCAAGGCCATGGTGGTGCTCAAACCTATGTGAACCAGGGAGCGGTCCATCGACCTCATCATCCTAGGCTCCCTTTCCTCGCGACGCTTAACCTTCCTGACTTATCGAGACTTACGAACGATCCTGTGGCTCATGACCCGGCTTGGCCGGCTGTCCCTACCAAGCTTCCTTCGGACATACCTAAGTTCGAAGGCAAACCGGGAGAGGATCCGAGCGAACACGTTACCACGTTTCACCTTTGGTGCTCTTCAAATTCGTTACATCAGGACTCAGTCCGCTTGCGACTATTTCAATGCACCCTCACGGGGCCTGCTGTGAAATGGTATATAGAGTTACCAAAGGGAGCCTTTACCTTGTTCGACGATCTTGCGATGACTTTTCTTAATCACTTCTAGCTACTAGTGCGCTATGATATTGGTACTGAGCTCTTGTCGACATTTTGGCAAGATAAAGCCACCCATATTTCTGATCATATTCAGGAGTGGCGTAGATGGAAGAGATTAATTAAAGCTTTTATACCGCCGGAGTTCCTTCTCGAGTGGTTCCTCAAGTCTTTATTGCCATATATCGCGAAGGATGTTTCCACATCCGGAGTGCAGAATGAGGAACAAGCGATCTTTAGGGCGCAGGAGCTGGACTTGATTTATGCTCAGTCCGGTTTGTTGTATGAGATTATTCCCAATGCTCCTCATTCTAGTTTCAATCCCAAGGTCAAACCTGGACCACATGCCGATGGCATTGTGGGTTGTGCAAGTGCGAAACCTGCAGATTCGGTTGCAAAACAAGTTAGTCAATTGTCGCTCAACCAGTATGCTTCGGGACAAGCTACGGCTTCGTCTCATCCCGCCCAAACGACGAGTGTACTTTCTGTGCAATCGTCGTACCAGAAGGGTAACCAGCAACCCGGACGGAATAGGAAAAATGGTAAGAATAATAATCGAAAGGGTGGGAATAAGAATGAGAATGTTACCAATAATGACAAGAACGATCAGAATGCTGGTGGGGACAAGCAAGCGAAACGTAAGGTTAAGTTCCCTTGCAAGCTATGTAAGGATGATCACCTCACTTACTTGTGCCCTCGAATTGATGAAGCTTCGAGACTCTTAGCACAAGGCCCAGCTGTGCTAACGAACCCTTTACCGCATAACCAGAATATGAACTCGAAGTCCCAGGAGCAATCTAGTGAGAATGATCCACCAGAGGCTAGTGCTCGTGGGTGCATTAACATGGTCCGTGCTGCTAAGGTTGTGACTCGTGCGAAAGATTATGGATCGTCACAACCCAGCCCAGGCAAAGAACCTGATCCACCAGGAACCCCTTTGCGCATTGAGAAACCTGCGGATAAACGTGAGGCTGCACCTTGCATTCCTAAGGGGGTACTTAAGCACTCGGGGCATAATCCAAATGCCCGAGCCGCCCAGAGTTATTCAGTTGTCGAGGATTTGGGCCATACTCCTTGTGCGATGTCTGCATTGGAAGTGCTTCAGACTTGTCCTTCGCAAAGGAAGGCTTTGCTTTTTGCTCTTGGTGTGAACGGCGATGATTCTTCCTCAGTGATCAAATTTGAAACCGTAGGTCATCAGCCTCGCTTGCCCTACTATGTGTCGCTTTTGGTACATGTAGAATATCTTAATATGATCATCAACCATGCTATGATTGACGAGGGCGCTGCTGCATCTGTGATGTATTTGTCCTGTTGGAAGGGTCTTGGTTCTCCTGAGTTGTCGAAATCAGCAACTATGTTAACTGCTTTTGATGGGAAATCTTTTAGGCCGCACGGTATCATTCCGTCCCTTAAAGTCTGTTTGGGGGGGAAGACCGTTGCGATAGAGGTCGAGGTGGTTGATGCACCCCTTGACTACAATCTCTTGCTGGGTCGGAACTGGATGTATAGTATGCAAGCCGTTGCGTCTTCCGTGTTTCGCGTTGTATGCTTTCCACATAACGGGAAGATTGTAACAATTGATCAAATGGCATTCAAGAATTCCCCTGTTACTACATATTCGGGAGCTTCCATCTCGGTCGTTGAACACTCTCAGCCGGCAACTGGGAGTGTGGGTGTAGGCATGTATCCATCCCTCATGGGAAGCTTTAGTTGTCCTGCGCCGGTCCTCATGATAGGATTTCGTTCCGATAAGGCTTCGACTTCTATGACCTCAGTGTTTTTTCGCACGACTCATATGGGAGATCCTTGGATTCTTCCTACACTGAGTATTTCTAGTGAGCTTGTCGGGACCAACGTGCCGCTTCCTGCAACCATGATAGATTATCAAGCTAGTATTCATAATGTTGCAGAGCCTTGTTCTTCCTCTTCGCGGACTGAAGAGGAAGACCCCTATGTGCTGCCCGCATGGGCAGTACAGTCTTCTCATGCCCACGACTACGTTGATACGGTTTTCCCTTCAGATGAAGCGATCATCGAGGCTATGTCGGGTGTTGAGCCACCATGGGAGGAACTTCATCATAGATCATATTTCCTTCCACCGCTTGACCGTTTGGAGCATGAGGATTATAGGGAGATTCTTAGTCAGAGAGTTGGTAGTCCCATGGTTCCATTAAGCTCTCCTGGTCAGATGGCTGATGGAAACATGGCGAACATATCTTCCACAATTTCTATCAACATCTCTCGAAATCCTGGCACCATTGAGAATGTTTATATTGGGTCGGACTGTTCCCAAGCTGAGATTCTTGAATATACCGAGCTATTCAAGGAATTCCATGATATTTTTGCTTGGTCATATGATGAGATGCCAGGTATTGACCCTTGTATTGTCGAGCATGAGATTAAGACTTACCCCAACGCTAAGCTTGTTCGACAACGTTTACGCGCTGTGAATCCTAGGAAAGCACCCGCCATTAAGGCAGAGATAGAGAAGCTGTTGAAAGCCGGTTTCATCTATCCCGTTCCCTTGACGGAGTGGGTTTCAAACCCCGTTCCGGTGGATAAGAAGCAGGGAGCGATCCGAATATGCACTGATTTCCGTGATTTGAATCGTGCATATCCTAAGGATAACTTCCCCACACCATTTATAGATCAGATTTTGGATGAGTGTGCGGGTAGCGAGGTGTTCTCCTTCCTGGACGGCTTTTCCGGGTATAATAAGATCCAGATCAAACCTGAGGACCAACACAAGACTGCATTTATTTGTCCTTGGGGAACGTTTGCATATCGAAAAATGCCTTTCGGCCTTAAAAACACTGGAGCTACATTTCAGCGGGCGATGACCTTGATCTTCCACGATCTCAAGTCTATTATTGAAGTATTTTTGGATGACCTCACTGCTCATTCTCGTATGATAATGCGTCATTCCTATCACTTGAGATTGGTCTTCGAAAGATGCCGGCACTATTCGGTTCGATTAAATCCTCATAAGTGCATCTTTTGTGTGAAGTCAGGTCGTTTGTTAGGATTCATCGTTTCAAAGGAGGGGATAAGAGTCGATCCCTTAAAGGTTGAGGCAATACTTCAATTGTCTCCCCCGAAGAATATTCGTCATTTTCAGTGTTTGCAAGGTATGGCAAACTTCTTATGAATATTTGTGGTCAATTTTGCCAATTTGACTAGAGGCTTCATGCATCACTTGAAGAAGGATACTCCCTTTGAATGGGATGAGCGAGCCCAGGAGTCCTTCGATGCACTTAAGCGAGCCCTAGCATTGGCCCCGGTGATTAGTCCTCCGGATTATAGCCGTGATTTCCTATTATATGTGGCCACGTCTTTAGAGACGATTGGTATGGTATTGGTTCAGGAGGATGAGGAGCTCCAAGAGCATGTCATATACTATCTAAGCCGAAACCTTATTGACGTAGAGATTCGTTATTCTCATGTCAAGAAGCTTGCCTTAGAAACCGTACATGCGGTTTAGCGTTTGAGACATTATATCCTTCTTCGCCAAACCTTGGTTGTGGCCCATGTCAATCCGTTTCAGTTTGTCCTCACATGAAGGATGATTGGGGGAAAGTATAATAAATGGATTGTCATTCTGCAAGAATTTGATCTCGAGTTTGTTTCGGCAAAGTCGAAGAAGTCTTTAGTCTTTGCAGAGCTCATATCGGATTTTCCGAGTGATACCGAGGAGTTGGTGTGTGAAGATACGTTTGTTGATGAACATATCTTCTTGATCTCAACCATGGTATGGAGATATCATAGTATATCTGCAAACACAAAGGACCCCTACTCACCTCTCGCGAGATGAACGACGTCGATTACATCGCGTATCTAAGAACTACCTTATAGTGGACAATACTTTGTACCGCCGTGGGGTAGACTCCATTTTACGACGTTGTTTAACTCTTGAGGAGGTTGAGGTTGTGCTGAATGATTGCCATGGAGGGGCGTGTGTTGGTCATTTATCTGGGCTTTCTAAAGCTCAAAATATTTTGAGAGCGGGTTATTTTTGGCCATCCATCTTCAAAGATTGTGTTAATGCGGTCAAGAGGTGCCACCCTTGCCAGGTGTTCGCACGAAATATGCGCTCGAAACCTGCCCCATTACATCCCATTATCACCGTCGGTCCCTTCACCAAGTGGGGGCTCGATTTTATGGATTGCAACCCAGCTTCGGCTGGGGGGCACCGTCATATTTTAGTGGCTGTGGATTACTTCACGAAATGGGCTGAGGCAATCCCTACAGTAAAATCCGACGGTGAGACAGCCGCTCACTTCGTATTCAACCAAATCATTACTCGGTTCGGGATTCCGAAAGAGCTTGTCACTGACCATGGCTCGCACTTTCAGAACTGTATGATGGAAGAGTTGGCATCCAAGTTAGGGTATAAGCAAGAGCACTCCTCTTCTTACTACCCCCAAGCGAATGGACAGGTTGAAGCAGTGAACAAATCACTTAATTCCATTCTCCAACGAACCATCGCACAGAGTAAGACGAATTGGCATATTATGTTATACCCTGCTTTGTGGGCATATCGAACCGCGGTTAAGATTGCCACTGGTTTTTCTCCATATCAGCTTGTGCATGGAGTGGAGTCGATATTGCCGGTTGAATGCGAGATTCCTTCGTTGAAGCTAGCTGTGGAACTCTTACCAGACACTTCACCTTTGGAGGAGCGTTTGGTCCACCTCGAGCAACTTGATGAGCAGCGTCGAGATGCCTTGGTGGCTCTAGAGGTTAATAAGCATCGCGTTAAGGCCCAATATGACAATTCTGTCCGTCCAAGAGTGTTTAGTGAAGGAGACTTGGTCCTTTTGTGGGATCAATTGAAAGAACCCTTGGGGGCAGGGAAATTTAATCCTATGTGGCGTGGTCCTTACGTGGTCAAGCGTGTCTTAGAGAAGGGTGCCTATGAGTTAGTCGATTACGAAGGCACAGCTTTGGCAGAGCCTATAAATGGGCTATATCTCAAAAAATACTATGCATGATCTTTAGCCAAGGCTGCTTGTTGTATATTATTGTACAGTTGTGCATAGTTAGGTCTTTTTCTTATCGTGATCGGGTTTGTGATTAGTTTCCGTTTCTTTTGGCAGATGTCAAGGGAATCTTCCACCTACATAGGGTTCGCGGATGGTGCAAGCCGTCACACTCAACACTCAGCCTCTGCTGCTTGGGTGATTTATACTCCTATGGGTCAGGTGCTGTCTTCAGGAGGTGTATGTCTACGGCCATCTTCTAACAATGTTGCTGAATATAGCGCCGTTATTGAGCTTCTACGGGATGCCATTTCACATGGTGTTCTATCTCTTGAGGTACATCTTGATTCGGAGTTAGTAGTGTCATAGCTCAATGGTTTGTACCATGTTAGAGATCCAACATTATTGAGAAGATTCTTACGTGTGGGATTACTAGAACGGCAATTTGACAGTATCACATATATACACATTCCACGAGATGATAATCAAGTTACTGACTCATATGCTAACTACGTGTTAGATTGGAATTTGTTTCATTCATAATAAATTAATCACAAACATTTTTACACATGTAAATAAATAAACCGATCACCATAAAACTTTTTATATATCTATCAAAAATGTGGTAATACATAGTGTCATATACAAAAGTGGAGCTTTCAAAGCTTCCATAACATAATACACGATCGTACAAAACATATGTACTCCCAGGTCTCTAATCCTGTGGAGGAGGGTTGTGATCATGATACGTCACTACGGCTCTAGCTAGCCGCTGGAATAAACGCACCCATGTGCGTGGCACACCCACCACCTGTCGCTGCATGGCCTCAGGAAAGTCCTCAACTTGCGCCATGGGAACTCTATGAGTCAGTCGCACGAAGTTGGTGTGAATGTTTTGGAGCGTTCGCTCCGCATCTGCACCTGTGATGTCATCCCCTCTTCCCCTCCGTCTCTGACGTGGGAAGCCCTCTGGTCACCGTGGTCCCACATATGCACATGAATGGTAGATGTCACTATGTATTGTCGCGCAAAAACATGTCTTTTTGATTCCACATAATAAAAAAAATACAAAAAATGAAATAACTCAATTTTTTTTAAAAAGAGTCAGGGTCGAGATTCGTTACCTATATCACCGTATGCTGATCCTGGTGGCAATGGCATGTCCGGGTCCCCTCGAAAATCTATCCTTGCATAGGGGTTGTCATCTATGGCAACAATCTGTCGTCGCCACCATGAGAAGAAGTCATCTGGGTATGGGTTGGCCACCCTACCACCCCCCAGTCTGCGCATAGCGTCTGCCCAACGCCGTTGGGCCGGATCTCGAACCCCGTGGAGAGGAACGTCCACTCTAGGGCTCAATCCTGGAACTCACTCAAAGAAGAACGTGCTCAAAATGCTGCTGAACCCGAAGTTCTATGTCCTGCTTGCCTTACACTCACTGAGCTGATGTTTCATGTTGCTCAGTAGTGTAGTACTCCAGTCATATATGGTCGGTCTCATACACTCCACCGTATAGAACATCAGTGGCCGCGAGGCCTGATGGAGTGATGCTAAGCCTGCTATCCTGCCCAGCGTCAGTAGTATGGCCTTTAGGCCTAGCACCTGTATAGCATTGGTAGGGACTTGACTCCCCACCTTCTCAGTATCTGGGTAGCAGTACACAGCTATGTACTCGTCGATAGTAAGCCCATCGCCTGGCCCACCTCGGGAACGAAGGTTCACCACCTCCCCTCGTCTAGATAGCCTTGTGATGAAGTATATGTCCTCCACCTCTATGGTGAGGGACATCCCATCTATCTGGAAAGACTCCGAGTCTAGATCCCAATAGTCTACCAGCATCTGTAGCAGTCTTGGTTTGGCCCTCAAACCACCAAGACACCAGAACTTGTAGATTCCGCATGCTCGAAGAGCTTGTTGAGCCCTTAGGTAAGCCCTTACAGCTTCCTCTACGTCACCATGCTCGCACTCTCTCCATTCTAGCACCATCCTGCAAGAGAAATTACCAATTTGCCCATTAGTTTCTTGTAAATCCACTTGCGCGGCGTCATACGCGACTGTTTCCAAAACAGCCGCGTATGTACGCGGTTTCTAGCCTCTTTTCCGTGTATAGCCAGCCCTATACGTGGAAAAAGCTTCGATACCCGTGTGGGCCGGAGCGCTCATGTATGGATGGCCTTAACCACCTCATTTCACCATGAAAATCAATAAAAATTATATTAAAATGCAAGAGGAAAGCATGAGTAACTACCTGGAAGAAACGGTTGTGAATTCCGCCGGCTGGATCTCCTGGAATTTGCAGTTGAAAATCAGATCTCCAATGGGTAAAAGTTTCAAATGATTTATATTTTTTACTATTTATAGAAAAATTTTCAAATATTTGAAAATTTTTACCCCATTTTCTATAGTTTTGATCGTTTCTAACCATTTTGGACCGTTTCTGACATAATATGTGATGTAGATGACCGTTTTCAGGGCCGTTTCAGCCATTGAATTGACCCGTTCGTACTGATCTCAGGTATAATGTCTACACTGGCATATAGGTTAGGTTCACCACCGTTTGCATTTTGCATGACCTTATGACCATGTCACCATAACCTTAGGTACGAACCCACTCTATTGCATCACGGAACCTTCTTGTTGATTTAGAAGTGGCATGATGAGAGTGGTAGAGCATCACCTTACATGGGTACCCTAGTTAGCGCCTTATTTTGCATTTGGTGCCCATGCTGACGTTTTCTCCTTTAGGGTGTGGGAGTCCGTTGTATAGTACCGCCATGACATTTCGCAAGAGCCTCATACCCCTCTCGATCTTATGCTGGCCTGTTTCCCTTCGGACTCCCCCTATATCAAGTTGTGAATGCATTATCATGAGCTTTGCTTGCCTCATTGAGCTTTATGCCGGCTCCCCTGACATTGCGTTTCAACCATATAGCCCGAGCTTGTCTCATGTCTAGCCATGCAGAGCCATTTTTTATATCCTTCGCAGCTTGATTCCCTTTTTACCGGGAGGGAATTTTCCCCCGAGTGTCGATATCCTACACATGTATCCTTGCATTGAGCATAGGTATGTTCCACTGCTTGAAACTAGTTTGTTTGCCCTGATGACACTCGTCTCCTCCTAGTTTGTAACTATAAACCTAGTTTATTCTTTTTTCAAGCTTTTCAAATAACTGAAAAAGTCCAAAAAAATTAAAAAACCAAAAAGCCGGGCAAGGAAAGATGTTATCTTTGGCAGTTGTTGAGTAGTGTCGCCTTCGAACAGAGCACTGTATATCACATCCATTGGTTGGGTTATAGTTTGACTTTAGGAGTTGTACTCGTTTATCTGAGTTTATCTCCACCGACTGGTTAAGCTTCCAGTCCCTATGGAGCCTCTGTTGATGCCTCCTGTGTCACAGAGATGTCCCAGTTTGTATATCGAGTCTATGTTGCCTTCATTCAATCACCATACGCCGTTATGCTCTTGTTCGAAGGAAGTTGAAACCTGTGTCGGCCATTCCTCAGTTATCTTGACTTTGCATGTTGGCCATTCCCGGTACAGTTACTGGTTCGTGCACCTTATGATCGAGTCCTTCCACATTAGATAGCTTTGCTGAGTACCTCGTGTTGGATGATGGGGGATGCCTTAATGCCCTCCTTCCAGCGGATTTCATCCCATCGACTTCAGATCATTTATTCTAGGATTGGAATCTAGAGTCGTTTTGAGTGCCTTGAGACTTGCAGTCATCAGTGGCAGGTTCTCTCACCATCGACAGTTTCTTGGGAATACATCAATATCCCCTGATCGATGGATTCTCTCAAGTGTTCGACCTCAACACATCTATTCACACTTGTTAGTTTGCACTCTAGTACCTTGATTCCCATTTTCATTATCGGTGGGTAATCTCGCGTCTGTTAACGATATACATCAATGATCGGTAATCAGACGATGGACTACTATGTTCGACCTCGACACCTCTATTCACATAGTAGGACATGTACTCGTAGCGGTTTGTGTAGAAGACCTTCCAGATTGGTGGCATCTCTTATATGCTACCCCCTTGATCGTGCCAGTGTTCATGAGATTTCAGCTCTCGTGACTTGATTCCAGTATATGTCAGACATTTCCAACCACTATGGAGATCTTGATCTGTTATATATCTTCAGCAATTTTGGAGATCATGGTCCTTTGTATATCTTCATAATGGAGATTCTGATCTATGTATATTGTACGTGGCGATGACCACATATGTGATATCATGTATTATGCCTATTCATGGCCATTGTACTCTTATGTATCCGTGACTGCTATATCTACTTGCAGTTATGTGTAGATTTTGATCATTGTATTGCACTTTTTGATGGCCAATTCTTCCACTTGGTTATTCATCACTCCACTTCTGGGATTGACTTATAATGTATTTCGGCCATCGTATGACCCCTTTGACCTCACACATTAGGTGGCATCTGTTATAGCAGATTTCACCACTCTAGGTGAATCACACTTTGTATGGCCTTCCCCTGTCCCGCTGCAGACTCTTTAGACCCCATGGACCATCTTTTATCTTTTGATGTTTCCTTGATCATCCCTAAAACCATATGAAAAATGACATACGCGGCTTTTTACCCGATAACCGCGTACATACGCGGGTTTGACCCCGATAACCGCGTACGTCGAGATGTGTGCATAATCCAAATCCTTTTGGAGTTTTCCTTGACATGGATCCGACTCATTTGACTCCTGGCCTTCCATATGCCTTGAGATCGCTTGGATTCGACCCTTCATTATCCCTTGTGAAGCTATATAAGGAACCCCTTGGTACATTGAAGGCATATAGAGAGATTGAGAGCAACGAAACTATAGTCCATTGTTACCATAACTTATGCTTGAGTCTGCATCCCTTTGTCCCTTGGAGCACTGTTGTGTTCTTCCCAAGCTTGCCTTTTGCTAGTGAGCTTGCTATCGAGAGATGGAGGATTGAAGTGGTGGAGGCCCAAGTGGGGGATTCAGTTTCTCCAGTTCGTAGACGTGCCGTCAGAGGTTGTATCTATCTTGTAATCTCTGATTTATATTAATAAGAACTATCTTTCCTTGTCCAATGATGTGTATTTGATTGAATATTGTATCCATTGGAATATGTCAAATGATTTTACATTATTGATTATATATGCTAGAATATATCTAACACCATGATATATAGTATGCTTGTATTGTTTACTTGTTGTTGAGGAAGTATTATATCAATTCAAGTTGAAGATTGGAAAGCTCAACGGGGATCTACTTCAACCGTTCGGAATAAGGTACAAGGTCTGATCCTTTAGTGTTAGACATTTTATTTCTATTGCATATTGGGAAAGATTGATTTCTGGAGTCAAAGGTGTCTGTTGTGGTACCCCAAGCCATAGGAATTTATCTCCGTAACAGTTTGGCACCCTCTTCATTTTATTTTGTGATAAATTTAATCATGAGGGAAGAACTTAACCATGGATATGGAATAGTTCTTCTTCCCATCCTACACTAAATCCCAATTAATGTAGAGTGGGTTTCAAAATCTAAAATGGATAACCAATCCATTCATTAATTTACAAGAAAAGTTCTAAGCCTACCTTGCACTTGCATATTCAACTAGGTTTTATGATGCTGAACATGAGGAAAGATCAAATTCCATGATGTGTGATAGCAAATCCATCAACCCAAAAATTGGGCGACGATAACTACATAGTTGAAATTCTCAAGTTTTGATAAATTTCTTTCAACCAGTCTTCCAAAAGGAAGGATTGAATAGAGGTTGGAAGGGCATTTATCACTTGTCTCTCGCAAGCAGTAACTCCGAACATTCTTCCATTTTATATCATAACTATTTAGTTCTAGCAACATTTTGAAAGGTCTATTGAAAGGTCGATGCTCTTAATAAAGTGACAGAAACTTGCATTTATAAAAGTCTATTGAATTATAGTTTCCAAAAGGTCAGAAAGAATCATGGAGCCTGGAGAGTGGATCTGCACCCATATTGGAAGTGGGTGGAAGAATGTGATCGACATGCCATGCATGATAGGTATTGTGTATGGCTTCCCAATTTCAGATAATGGTTGTCTTTGTAAGTCCTATATTTTCATTGAATGAATGAAAGGGCTTATATAAAAGCAATTCACTCCAACAAAAGTCAACATATGAGTCAGAATCTTCAAATGGAATTGAAGGGAACTGTGGCCATGCATGGACAATTGTAGTGACAGTTCTTTTCTACCAGTTTTCATTCTTGCATGCTTTATTGTATGACCATTGTTGAGCAAGGTTGATCAAGGAGGATCAAGGAGAAATGTTCACGAGCTAGAGGTCGTTGTAAGTAGGCATCTATGAAGCTGGACCTAGATAAGCAATCAATTGAGTCGATAGATACACGACGAAATATTTGATGACCAATGTTTAGCTTGATGAAGGTTCTACTGCATGTAACAAGTGGTGATTTTTGCAACATATGGCAAGTTTCTTGAGCACTGATGTCTCGATCAACTATTGCTTCTAAGAGCAAACATTGATAGGCATATGATGTTGGATCCTTTGGACGCGTTGCAGTTGCAATTCTAGTGAGCATATGATGGTAGGTTTCTGATTTTCCTTCTGCTTTGGAATCATATTTTGCTATGTATTTCAAGACAGCATAACGTGAGAGCACTAGTTGGCAATCCACATTTGCTCGCCATGTTTTAAGTATATTTGTGTTGTGAATGTTTAACCAATCATCATTATGTGCTGGATGGTATGTCTTTTGTCCCTTTTCATCAATGTCTAGTGATGACTCATTTTGTACCTTCCAAGGACACATATATATACATTCAAGTTTATTTCCTTTTTTGCGTAGACATGAATTTTCACTACACTTTGTATGTCTTTGAAATCGATTTAGGAGTTGTCCATAGTCCTGAAGTGGATTGGATGAAAGTATAGCTTTTGTGTCTAGCAAACATGGGTCATCTACAATGGGTTGATACATATGAATGTTTGTTTCATGATTTTTTCTAGGATTCCAAGCTATAACATATTTATCGAAGAAACTCTTTGCTTTATTGACTCGATCCTCATCTTTCCAATCTAATGTTTCCATGTTCGAAGCACCATCAAGCCACAAGAAACCATGTATATGTGCAGATCCACAATGTTGCCATTCATATCTGTAAAAGAAAAAGTATATGATGAGTGTAAATGAGCAATATGTACATGTTTTGAAGAGAGAGTAAGAAATAGGATATAATGCATACATGTACCAGTAATATGTTGTGTGCATTTGTTTCTGAAGCATCTCCTCATGGAAGATTGAAAACCTTTTATGCATGTATGCGACTACAGTGTGAGGCATGTCAATGATATTGTGATTACGCCATTGTTGGCGAGATGCTGGGTTTGAAGGGATATTTTCTTGCATAACTGCATGTAAGTCTAACCATTTTGTGTTTGCTGCACTGAGTGTGAAGAATAATGTACGACATTGTAATTGAGTGATCATACTTGTTAGTTTACTTCTACGTTGTGTCCAAAATGGTCTGGTGCCGCATAGGTGTGCTCCAAACCTCATGACATGGTCTGGGAGATTATCTGTAGGAATGTGTTGTAGATGTGTACGTAGTTCCTTGTCACGTCCCCGCCCCTCTATCAGAGAGAGGACGCGACTATTGCTGCTATCAATTTGGGAACTAGCCCCGTAAACGTAAAATAAAATGGAATTGAACTCAAGATACATAGATGCATAAAGAATTAACATTCAGCGGAAGAAAATTATGTTTAATTCAAGCATTCAACACATTTTAACATGTACATCATAATTCACATAAACAATACAGTTGCATGGGTAATTACACAAGAATACTTATCTTCGAATGAAGCTCCCCACAACTAGCTATGTCGCTGCAACGTTCCACCCAACCATAGCCTAGTGTGCTCACTGATCTCTCAGCATCATTGCCACCCTCGAGCTGGGCATGATTCCCCAAGGAAAAGGAAACTAAACAGGCTCACACATAGCCAAAGATATGTCAAAACTCAGTCAATCCAAAGTTATGTTTGGGTTTATCAGATTGCCAAGAGGGTGGAAAGGCTTGTTTGCTAATCTAGTGAACTCAACCATAGAGCTATGGACACCTACACAAGATCTGACTTGGATTTCCCAACACATACACACCCAACACAAGGAATCATCCCCTTCTCTGTTGTATAGTCCCTCAGGCTATGCATTCCCTTCAAGTGCTATTCAAGATGCGCAGTAAGGAATAATCAGCCCTCAAGATCCCTCAGTGAGGTTCCTCATGCACTAGGTTTATCAAGCAATTTACCTCTTCCAATCCTAACTGGTTCAGACCCAAAGTAGGGTGCACAACAGTTTAGACCAAAACAAAACGCCCATAACAACAAAAATGCATTTGCTGGCAATTTACAACACATGGGCAACCAAAAACGAATTTCAGATGGAAAAAAAAATACCAGGGCTAGGAAAATGATTTCAGACCCATTCTATTGCTCCACAGAGGCAAAATCGACCTCTACAAAAACCCAACTCAACAAATCGACTTTAGAAAATGGCTATGGGGATCTCGGGGCAAAAACGGCCTCTACCAAACCCAAAAACATGAATCTTCTTTGCCCACAAATTCTGAGGACATTTATGGCATTAAGGGAGCCAAAACGACTCCCATAAACTCCCAAAAGACAAAATACTCCTTGCCCACTTGCTGAACAACACCAAAACGGATTTTCTGGGCATGCAAGATAAGGAAAATGAGCAAACATGTGAAGGATGAACACACAGGAAGCTTCAGCTGCGTGAAGGAAACCAACGGGAAGGAGAATGGTGAGGTAAAAATGGAAAACGTGGGTGTATGGTAGAATGGCATACGTTTTTGGGCATTTTTCTTGCCAAGGAAGTCAGAACACGTTTTTCCAAAAGTGGATCCTCTGCTTAATTCGAATTTGTGCCCATACTATTCCCACTCCATGCAATAACTAACTCAACCACATTCTGGCATAAGTTAATGATTGGGGAAAAAGACAAAATGTGTAGTTGACAGTTTGATGGGTTCTCCCTTTGACATGTGGCTTTTCCCGATTTGCCCAAAGGTTTAAATAATTTCCCTTCCTATTCCTTAGGAAAATCATGCCCCCATATCTTTTAATGTTGCATAGACATAGTTGGTTGTGGGTATTTTAATTAAAATGCATATTTACATGATGCCAAAAATTATAATATGCCGGATAACACGATATACCATCGGCAACGATTTTAATCGTTGGAACATAAAACATTAAATCGATAGTGGGGATTTTTCCTTTAGCGCCACACCAGGATTAATTACAATCTATACATCATATACATTTTTAATGCAAACAGGGTCAAAACCGAGGTGTTACATTCCTCAATTGTTGTCGGTGTGTTATGTTCTTGACTTTGCTTGATAAAGAAATTAGATGTTGTTTGACTCCTGTGGCTCATAATCAAATTGTACAAGTAGTATATGAATTCGAGGATAACTACCAAATCGGTCGTCGTGGTATCTCATTAAATGTACTACATAGGCATCAAGTGAAATGTTCTTGATACGTGCTTGGTGAGGCAGTTTACCATCATAGCTAAGGAGATGCACCCCATGCAACATATGATAGAATGGATAGATGCGTTGATAGAGTTAGTTGCCTAGCTTGTGCTGTTGATAGAGTTAGTTGAATAGCTCGTGGGTGGGGCAAGGGGACTATGTGCAGTGAATGATGATGTGCATGGGACCCCACTTTGAGAACCCTTGCAGGCTAGTACTTCTTTTCTTCGGGAGATTTTAGACCTCCCTCCCTGACATTAGATCCATTTGGGAAAATAGTTGGAAATGCTATATCAAATAGACCCTCTATGTTGTACTCATTAATTGGTGATGACCCAATATCTAGCCAATCAATTGTAGTAGGCAGGGTCGTGGACATGGGAGTAGGGAGATATGATTCCTTCAAATCAGGGTTCCAGCCTCTCTCAGGATTCATCCCTAAACAAGACACCGTGGGAGAATTGTTATATCTAGGGCTATGAAGGTCCAAATTAAATTTTGTAAGATCTTCTAGATAGGGAACAGACTGTACTTTCGATGGTAAAAGTTTCAGACCCCGAAGGTGAAACAATGACATGTGGAAGTTCGTACAAGTTCGCTATGCTGAACAGTCCTGAAACAAGTCACCTTGGGAAAACTCTCATAAGTCACAATTGGTGAAACCAATTTCGCTCAAACCTATGGTGTTGGAAAGAGGACAAATGAGGTTACCTCATCACGAAATTTTAGACATAGAGGAATAGTTCTTTCGGAGATACCATATAAACAATATCAGAAATTTTTGCAGAAGAAATTGGAGAACTAGGGCTTCCTGTTCTCGGAGCTTCCCTCTACTGTTTTCAGAAAAGGAGTACACTGGACAACTCACCTTGAAGAGTCCCATCTTTATACCCAAACAGAATTTTGAAATTCCAAGTTTTTAAAATTAGGGTTTCTTTAACAAACCCTAGATTAGCCAACTCTAGAAATAGGATGGACACCTCAAATCGGTAAGATCTAAATTTTTGATATTTACAATTGAGGTTCTCATTTCAAAAATGACTAACCACACCAGCTTGATGACAATCTTGGTGAAGCTGACAACTTCCGAGTATGGAAGTATAGGACCTCTATGATCCTTGAAGAAATTGACTTGGATCAGTATTTCAGTAAGAAAGGTTCCAGTTCCAGAGGGAGATGAGGCTAAGGCTAGAGCTAAGAGAATCATTGTAGATTCTATTAAATATCATCTCATTCCTCATGTGTCATCCTTGAAGATACCAAAAGTAAGTGCTTTATGCTATGAGGAAGCAATCGAAGAAGAATAAGATATTGTTATAACCACCTTGAATGGCCTCCCGGGATCATGGGATCCGTTCATTCAAGGAATGTGTGCCAGAAGGAAGTGATTACCTTCAGCAGACTTTGGGAAGAGTGCACACAAGAATAAGCTTGATTCATAATAAGAGAAGAGAAAATGGGAGTAACTAAAGATCAAACTCTCACGATCCAAAGAAGATTCCTCAAGCGATGAGAAATATGAAGGACTCAACTCTTGAAGAACCTCTTATCCATATTAGCATTTGGATAAGAAATGATGTTGTTATGAATGAAGAAGATGATGAAGTTGAAGGCTTAAGAAGGACTCTACCGATGAAACAAATAAAGATAAGTATTTTAATTGTCTTTTCCTATGTATTTAGTTGTTTATATGAAATTGTTTAGTTATTATGCATGATTGAATGGTTGCATTAATGACAGTATACTACCAATATGCATGTGATGGGTAAGTAGTGCATGGTGCTATACAACTCTCCATTGCTACTTATATAGAATGAAACCTCTTCGCTGACATATTGGATTAGCGTACAATCTCACTGATGTCATGGTAGAGATGGAAGGCATCTAGAAAGTTTCCGTGAGATATGGATGAATGTTGTATTGGCTAAACTAGTTGCATGATTATATATTTATGCATAAGAATTTGCCTTTATAAATATGTATTATGAAATGATTCTAACCATACAATTGGTGCATTTGAATTGTAGGAAAGATCACGTACAATCGCCTACAAGAAAAGAAGGATGAGACTTGTTCCAAAGAACAAGTGACGACAGTTCAAGATTCACTCTAATAATCCAAATGAAGAATGATGACTAGAATGCAATGCCGAAGACTTGAAGGGAAGTCTGTAGTATCTTCCATATGAATCTACAAGATCTAGCATGCAGTAGATGGAAACATCATGGAATACAAGGCAAGATTCGTAGCACAAGGATTCTCACAGAAAGAAGGCACAGACTACAAAGAGACATTTGCAGCCACTCGAAGTTAAGACACATGACAAGCAAACTCATGTGTGCAAATTAAAGAAGGCCTTGTACGAGCTCAGAAGGCACCCACAGGATAACACATAAATGAGGAGCTTGAAGATCACCTAGAGTGATGAAGATCTTAACCTTTGCTACAAGGTTGCAGATGAAATCCTATAGAGGATGACAAGCTCACATATGGGTGCGAGAAGAACTTGTGCAAAGGTTCAAGATAGAGGATCTTGGTATCCAATGACCCTAGGTGGATACATAGAATATTAGTAGCAGAGGATGCTACTCGCCACTCCAATACATAATGTTTCAATACATAGAGTACGAAAGGCAGAAAGAGAATGATGCTGCACTTCAAAGGGAGTGATTGTAGAAGATTCTGAGGTTCGACATGGTACGACAGGATGGACAACTTACTGATGACTCTAGGCTTTACTGAGAGTAAAGCGGATTCCAACCTTTACTTCAAGGTTGAAGGTGGAAGACCAATGATGCTCATGTTATATGTCGATGATTTGTTCTTGACAGAAAAAGTGGAACTCATTAAAGTTGCAAGAAGGAGACTTGCTGCCGAGTTCAAGATAAAGGACTTGGGTATGGTACTTTCTAGACATGGAGGTGTGGAAGAGTGCGAATGGAATCTCCCTTGGAAAAGGGAAGTATGCAGTGGAGATACTGAAGAGGTTCGGGACGATGGACTGCAAGGACATGGCCACACCTATGGCATCGAACTTCAAGCTATTGACTGACGCTTCATCAGAGTCGGTTGATGCCACGATGTATCGTCAGATGATTGGGTCATTGATGTACTTGATGAATACGAGACCATATATTTGCTTTGCTGTGAACACATTGAGCCAGTTCTCAACAGATACGAGATTGTTGCAAAGCATATTCTAAGGTTCCTGAAGGGTACAATTGACTATGGGCTCAAGTACGAAGTGAATCGGAAGATTAACCTGGAGGGTTATGCGGATTCGGATTGGACAGGCAGTGCCATTGATAGGAAGAGCACTTCAGGGTGCTGCTTCAGTATGGGATCATGTGTGATCTCTTGGTTTAGCAGGAAGGAGTCCTGCATGGAACTAAGTACAACCGAGGTAAAATATGTTGCCACTTGCTCGGCTACTTGGTAGAGAGGAGCAGTGAACTCCAGTTTGTGATCCAGATCGAGATCTCTCGAAAGAGGGACTTCTAGCATAGCCAGTGAAACAGGTTGTCTAAGCATAAAATCCTGGTGAAGCTCGTAGGTTGCTCAAATGTAAACGGTCCTGTAGGTTGTCCTCATATGTAATAAGTCATGGCGAAGCTCACAGGTTATCCTTGGACATAATTAGCCCCAATGTGATTCTATGCTAGAAATGGCTAGAGTGAAGTTTGAGTACTTTAGGGATAAGCTTGGTGTTCTCCAGATCGAGGTGCCTTCCAAGGGGAAGTGATGAGTCCGTAAGCCTTTCTGGCATGGTGGCAGGCTAGGCCTCCCATGGTCAGATGTAAGTGCTGAGCCTTTTTGACATGGTGGCAGGCTGGGCCTCCCATGATCGGATGTAAGTGCTGAGCCTTTCTGACATGGTGGCAAGCTGGGCCTCCCATGGTCAGATGTAAGCACTGGGCCTTTTCGAAATGGTGGTAGGTTGGGCCTCCCATGGTCAGATATAAGTGTTGAGACTTACATCCGACATGAAAAGGGTTGGCTCTGTAGAACATCCTATGATGAGTAGAATTGAGAGATAGCACTATTTACTCGAGATAGAAAGAGTAGTGATGATGCTGATGATGATCCAACTTTGATGATGATGATCCAATGACGAAGACTTGTGCTGATGAACTATGTCAAGAGAATACCTTCCTAGTTAAGAGGGAGTGTTGATGTATTTGTAACTTCAGAATGTATTCACTTGTATATCTTATATTGTACTTCATTGTACCACGATGTTTCTATCGGGAGAATCATTAATATAATAAAGTCATGTGAATTCATAGAGGTTAACCCTTTGTTGTAAGTTGGGGAAATAGTTCCCACATTTGAGGGGTACTAGGGTTATTAAACTCTCCTAGTGAGGTCGGCCCAGGTAAGTAATTGTCAAGTGGAAAACTAGTATAAATAGAGAGTGAGACTCTCTATTTAGAATACACACACTCTCTCAACTGTAGTGCATGAGTGAGAGAAGAGGAGCTCACACAAGTGAGAGAGAGAACAACCGTCGAAGCTCATCTTTGTGTTTTTGTGTTTTACTTTTGCTATTGGTGCTCATTCTATCTCTGAGGAAGTTGCGTGTTTTTCTCCTTTATGGTTTCCTCGAGGAAAATTCTTTGTGTCTCTTGTGATTATTGTTTTGCATGTTATTCTCTCAGATAAGATCCTAAGATCATATTGATTAAATGATAAAAATCTAACATTAAAGGCCCGGGCAATTGTTACTGAGGCCTCTCCAAGAAGAAGAGAATCATTAGCAAAAAGGGCATGGTTTATTGGGTCCACCCCCCTTTCAATCTTAATGACAGGAATGAAACCTGCTTCCTTTGCCATTGATAGTTTTCTGGCAAGGGATTCAACCATCAAAATGTATAAAAAAGGAGATAGTGAACATCCTTCTCGAAGGCCTCTGGAAGCTTGAAAAAAATATGTTGGTCTACCATTGACTAGTGGCGCTATCTAGGGGCTTTCAGTACAAGCTTTAATCAAATTAACAAACTCTGGATTGAATCCAAAAGAGAGGAGGACTCTATACAGGAAGGGAAGCTTTACTATATCAAAGGCGTTCTTCATATCAAGCTTCATGAGCATTCCTTTCTCCTTTCTATGGAAACTTGAATGAAGGGCTTCTTAAACCTGAATTACATTATCTACTAAATCTTTGCCTTTAAGAAAACCCCCCTGGAGTGAAGAGATCAACTTACCTAACAAAGGCTTGAGCCGGTTAGCTAGAAGTTTGGCTAGAATTTTGTAAGAGGCATTACACAATGAAATGGGTCTAAATCTGTCAAAAGAAGAAGGAATAACTTCTTTAGGGATTAAAGCCAAGAAAGTGGAGTTAGTACACCCTCCAAGTTTAGCTTTTTTTTTTCTGGAAGGAAGACGCCATGTGAATCAGGTCTGTTTTGATAATATGCCAGCAGGCTCTATAAAAGTGAAATGAAAAGCCATCCAGCCTAGGAGCTTTATCTAGCTCCATTGCCCAAATGACTTTCAATACTTCCTGTTCATAGAATGATTTCAATAAGTTTTTGTTATCCTCAATGCTGACAAGACAAGGAATATTAACCAAAAATTCAACACACACTTCCTCATCTGAGAGCCCGTCCTCCTAGAATAAGAGATGGAAATGACTTCTCGTAGCTTGCTTTAGATTAGCATTACCTTTAATAATATCCCCCTCCTCTATGGAGATTTCAGAGATATGATTTCTTGGCAATCTGGCTCTGCATTGACGATGGATTAAGGTTGTATTTTTGTCTCCCTCCTGCAACCATAGACTCCGAGATTTCAGCCTTATAGATTCCTCCTCTTGTCTGAAAGCTTGAAAAGAATTGAAAAGATTCCTACAATCCAAGCTTGAGAGATGTAAGAATGATAAGGATTGGGCACCTAAGAAAAAATAATACACAACTCAGAAAACATTAAAAAAAAATTCCCACATACCAAGCAAGTTAGCAAAGCTAGCATAATCGGGGGAAGGGCATCAAATTTTTTTGTTCAACACTTGTCTTTTTTATTATAGTTGTAGTTGTTGACACATTGTCACACTTTAGATTGCAACCCCAAGTGACTTAGGAATCGGAGTCACATCTCGATGGCTAGTGCCCCATAGTCATCAATGATTACCGGTCATCTTGCACAACTAAGCACTAAGTGCATGACATGAGTGAGTGAGTGATTATAATTTATCATATTTCCAATATTTTGAATGATGATTTGAACTTTATAACATAGGAATTTCAACATCTTGAGAAATTTATATGGATGGGTAATTTCAAATATTGCCTTTCTATTAAAATGTTGATATAAATTATTCATCTCTTAATTGGAAGGGTAAAATTCAGATTTTAATTTTTTTTTGAAGGGCAATTTCAACTTTACACTTCTGGGATGGGCTAGAACCCTTCGGAAGGGCTCGGAAGGGTCCTATTTTGAACGTTGATCGGTAGTATCTTTGCATTAATGAAGATTTCAATGAGTACTTGTTAAATTAAATATTTAATTTTTTTTTCAAAGTAATCAATAATTTCCAATTACATGTGGATAATGATTTCCAATTATACATTCTAAACAATAGTTTTGCATTAATGAATATTTTAGCAAGTAATATTTTTGCATTAATGTCGAGGGGGGTGTCGGATTCTCATCACCTCGGATGGAAAACTAGAATCGAATCTCTCATGGGGTCTTGGAAGGGATACAAACAATGTTGCAGAAGCAATGGCCCTCTGGCAGGGGCTTCAGCTAGCCAGGAGTCGGGGACATAATGAACTGATAGTGCTTGGAGCCTCAAGAATAATAATTCAAGCTCTCGCTGAAAATATGTTAGCTTCTCATATGCATCTTCGTTAGTTGATCAGAAAAATTCAAACTCTGGCCAATTCTTTCCGCAAAATCAAGTTCTTCCATATTCTAAGGAAGCTCAATAGCAAAACGAATCTTGTCGCGAATATAGGCACCACTCTTGGCAATGGATTTTTGGTGAAGAATGGGGCTAGCACCTTTTTCCAACGCCCATAGGACTGTGGACCTTGGACGTTGGGGCTCGCGTCCCTCCCACGTGGCGTCTGGTCTCATCAGCTCGTGGTTTGATCTGTTGGCTGGATTGGCATGTGGGCTTGTACATGCACTGAAGTGCCTTATATTAACTTGAGTGCGGTCGTCCATGGTCATTCCCATCTCGCCATAGGTCTCATGTCCCATCTTCTTTATGTGAATTCAAAAGCGAATCATCAGGCAATCATGGAACTCCTGAGCGAGAAGGGTGGTAAGGTTATAAGGTAGGGAAATTGCAATTGCCATTGTTTCAAGCTCTAGTTCGTCTGCATTAGAGAAGAGTTTGTGGGATTTTTTAGTGTTCAGGCTATTTCCTTCAACATGGATGTGTCCTTGGCATCCTCTAAGTCCACGGCATCCTCTGCACCAGCCCAATTCATTGAAACTGACATCAAGGAGATTAAAAAGAAGATAAAGAAGATGAATCGGTATCTGCACAAGATCGATTTAGAGGGAGGCCGCCGGTTGAAAACAATTGATAGGGACATGCCTTACCTGAGGAAAAAATTTGCCCGATCAATTTCTTGAACTAAAAATGCCTTGACAGGGATGCTGGCGGAATTGGAAATAAAATTCGAGAAGCTAGAATTGAAGGTGGTGAAACTGGAAGCAGCGACGTCCTCAAGTTCTTCCTCTCGCCATGGCGAGAAACCTAATTGACTCTCAGTCCTTTAAGAAGTCTATTTTGGTTTTTCTGAATCAATTTTGGTTGTTAATAGCATATATTTAGAAGTTTTCTTTCTTTGATAAAATATATGGAATGTAAAGGTAGCAATCCAAACTTTATAAAGATTGGCGTTGTCTGAACTCTGATTGTCGCTTCCATAAAGACACCTATGCTATATTGTGGTTTTGTTTTAGTGGTTATACCACTTTGATATAAAATATAACACTTTGTCTAAAAAAACATTTTTGTAAAATATCAGTAATAATAAAAAAAATTTGGTGTAATTTTTTTTTTTTAAGTAATCAAAATTTTCCAATTACATGTGGATAATGATTTCCAATTATATATGCTAAACAATATTTTTACATTAATGAATATTTCAGCAAGTAATAATTTTACATACCACGTTAAATTAAATATTAATTATTAAATATCAGTAATATTAGTAAAAAAATTGGTGTATTTATTGAATTTAATATTTAATTATGTATTTGTGGAAATAAATATTTAATTATTAAATTTTTGGGAAGTACACAATTATTTGTATTAAACAATATCTTTGCATTAATGAAGATTTCAACAAGTGTTTATTGAATTAAATATTTAATTATTAAATTTTTTTAAGAAAATAATTATTACATTTTTGGGAAATAGAAATTGATTTCCAGTTCTGTCCTCAACCCTCACATCTACAAGCTTTTCAATCAAGCAATGAAGCAAGGGTTCCCCAAACCTTGGACTCAACCTCATTATCCCTATTTTTAAAAGTGGGGATACCAACAATCCCTCTAATTATGGAACAATTATGATTAGCCATCTCTTAGCCAAGTTATACGGTATTAATTTGGGAAAGAAGATCAACACTAGGCTTGAAAGTGATGATAAGCGGGTTAAAGGCCAAGCAGGCTTTAGAAGAAAGCACTCAACAACGGACCATCTCGTTACACTAAGTTATACGGTATTATTTTGGAAAAGAAGATCAACACTTGGCTTGAAAGTGAGGCTAAGCAGGCTAAAGGCCAAGCAAGTTTTAGAAAGAAGCAATCAACAACAGACCATATCGTTAAGCTTAGAATAGTTGTGGAGGAGTGTCGTAATAATAAATCCAATCTCTTTTGTTGCTTTGTGGACTTTAGAAAAGCTTTTGATATGTTACCTAAAAATAACCTTTGGAATATATTAGAAGAGCTAAAGGTTCCTTTCGAGTTGAGAGCCGTCGCAATAAGGTTACACGAGAATGTCATTGCCAAGTTTAAGACCAATGAGGGGTGGTCGAAAGATATTAAGGGTAATATCGGAGTTAAACAAGGTTTCCCCCTCTCCCCCACCCTTTTTGGCATTTACATAGATAAGCTAGAAGGTTGCTTAGAGGAAGCAAGTTGTGCTGGCACGATCTTAGCCGGAATAGTCATCATCCTTCTTCTTCATGTTGGCGATATTATTCTTCAGGCAAGGTGTCTTTCTGATCTTGATAAGCAGCTAAGAATTTTTAAGAATTTTTGCTATACCATGGGTATCACTGTTAACACTGACAATACAAAAATTATGATTATCAAATACAAGGGCACTTACGCTAATTTTGTGTATGACAATAACAACTTGGAGGAAATGTCTTCTTACAAATATCTAGGAATTGATATTCATCACAAGCTCAACTGGAACTATAGCATTAAGAAAATGATTAATGGAGGGTGGAAAGCTTATTTTGGTCGTGAAAATAATTGTAAAGCAACAAACCTTGTGATGTGGCCTAAAAAGAAGCTCCTCTTTGAAACCTTAGTCACTCCTGTTATCTTGTATGAGTGTGAGGTTTGGGGTTGCGGCATCTCTAGAGAATCCTGGACAAAGATTGAGCAAATCCAGAAGCGTTTTATAATGTATAACCTCAAAATTAAAAGCAATACACCCTCCCCTATCCTCCCTATAGAAGTGGGTCTTTCCCCTATCAAGAGCCTAGCTATGACTAGGATCTTGTTGTACAAGCAATAAACATGGGAGACCATAGACTTCATAAACTAACTTTAAATTTCATCCAAAACCACCTAAGGTTCAAGCGAGGTTGGTATAAGGATACCAGGGCTTGGTTAAACCGTTGGGAGATTGACGAAAATGTTTCACTGCAAAATATAAATAACATTAAAAATATTGTCACTTCTAAGTTTAAGGAGAAAATGTGATGCAAGAAAGATTTGGAAGGATTAAAGAAGATTATGATATTATAAGAAGGTCATCAACCCTACTCTAGAAGATCAAATGTATCTCTCGGTTTTAACTAGTCCAAAGAAAAAAATTAATATAGCCAAGATAAAAATGAACTCTCATGAGCTTCATAGTGACACTGGTTGTTGGGTCGTTCCTAAACACCAAGGGTAGAAAAGATCTGCCATCTCTGTGAGAATATGAACATTGAGGATGAAAAACACTTCCTCTTAGATTGCCCTGCAAACAGCGACATTAGATCTCAATTTCATAATCTTTGTTGCAATCCCAACCTTCCTAGCCTTTTAACTTGTCAAAATTATAGTGAGCTCAAAACACTTCTCTCCAAGCTTTTTGAGTATAGAAATACAATTTTAAAACAAGCTAAATAATTCCTTTCTTTGGGTCTGGTACACCAAAGTCCATCTGCATCATCTGATCTCTTTGCATTAATGAAGCTTTCAACAAACGTTTATTTAATTAAATATTTAATTATTAAATTTGTATTAAATATTTGATTATTAAATTTTTGTAAAGTATTGCAATTATATGTGCTAAAACATTATATTTTTGCATTAATGAAAATTTGAAAAGCAAAACTGTTACAACATTATATCTTTACTTAATGAAAATTTAAGCAGGTATTTACTCAAAAGTAAAACTTCTTTTTATTAAAAAGAATTTAATTTAAGTATTGTTAAATTTAATTCAAGTATTTGTTGAAAACTAAAACTTCTTAATTTTGTTAACTTATCTAATAATGAACATAAACATCTTAATTTTGTTAATTTAATAGAACAAAATTTATGTTTTAATTAATCTTTATGATTTCATTAAAAACCAACATTTAAATTCATATCAAATCATAATTTTAAATCAAAATAAAAAAATTTCAAGCTTAGAACTTTCAATCTAAAATACATCAAAATAAAGATAAGACCAATTGAAAAGTAAAACTTCTTAATTTTGTTAACTTATCTAATAATGAACATAAACATCTTAATTTTGTTAATTTAATAGAACAAACTTTATGTTTTAATTAATCTTTATGATTTCTTTAAAAACCAACATTTAAATTCATATCAAATCATAATTTTAAATCAAAATAAAAAAAATTTAAGCTCAGAACTTTTAATCTAAAATACATCAAAATAAAGATAAGACCAATTCCAAAACTTTCAATTAAAGATATACATCAAATAAACATGAGACCACTTTTTAACAGTTTAAAATCATTTCAATCTAAGATGCATCAAAATTAACATGAGACCAGTTTCTAACATTTTAAAATTATAATTAAATCAAAATAAGAAAATTCATGCTGAAAACTTTCAATCTAAGATGCATCAAAATAAACATGAACATGAGATCAGTTTCATAACTTTCAATCTAAGATGCACCAAAATAAAAATGAACATGAGATCAGTTTCAGAACTTTCAATCTAAAACACAGCAAAACAAACATGAGACCAGTTTCAAAACTTTTCATCTAAAATAAATCAAAATAAACTTGGAACCAATTTCTAATGGTTTAAAATCATTTCAATCTTAGATACATCAAAAACACAATAAGACCACTTTCTAACATTTATAATCATTTCCAAATAATGAGACCAGTTAAAACAGTGACAAGGATTAACCACTACATATCCACAAGGGATTTATTAAAATTAGTACTTTCGATAACTATGAGCAAAGGATAACCAGTAAGCATACACATATCCTAATAATCGAGGTCAAAATTGGCAAGAAAAATCCGCATGGAATTTATCAATGACAATACTTCCAATAACTCTAACCAAGGAGATGATCACTAACCAATACGTGCACTATACATCATAATGATGGTAGTTGAAACTCAACACTTTGCATGGATCCTAAAGCCCAACATCCAATGGCACAACCCCCAAGGGCCTTGGAACCAAAACCAATGCAAAATGTGCATGGTAGATATAATTACTTAAGTTAAAAACCCCATGATGTATATCTGTCCATGTACTGCTAGATATACCTAAAGCTCTGAATCCAACACAACCTCGAAGTCCATGTACATTTAAATCCCATGATGTATATCTACCCATGTACAGCTAGAGACATCCCTAAAACTCAAAATCCAAAACAACATCGAAGTCCATGTACATTCAAATCCCGTGATGTATATCTATCCATGTACTGTGTACTGCTAGATATTTTATCCCTACAACTCAAAATCCAACACAACCTTGAAGTCCATGGCAAGAGCTAACGATCGAGCTGCAGAGTATTAAAGACTCTGTCAGCTCATGGGTCTCCATGACGATGCCCATACCCATTATCCATGGAACCCCCTAGCACCTACATTCTCCGGGCGGGCCATCTTTCTGACGACGACGGCGTACGTACCTTCGCTAGAATCCACCCAAATATCGACGTTAACTCACCATTAAAACATTTGCTAGGGGTAGCTGGCGGGGTCGCTTCACTTCCATGAAAGTCTCGGTTCCTCTATGCCTCCACCCCATTTTTATCGCTCACTGTCTCAGTTCCTCTGTGCCTCCACCCTCATGGTTTTCAAGATTACATCGCGGCTTCCATAATATTTTCATCCAGACTGAACAAACGAAGAGGTCTCACGATCGAATCCTGAAGAGACAACCATTCGGGGGAATCAAGACAGATTTATGTAGTTTCGTCTTCTCGTGCGACAAATCCTTGACCAAGGTTTGTAAAATTTATCCTGAACTTCTATATACTTTCACCTTTTTATTACTGGGATGCGTTTCCAATATGCTTGTGGGTTGTTATCGTATAAAAAGTTGATTGGATTCCTTCAAAATTTCTACAATCAAAATATAGATAGAAACATAGAGTATAGGAATTTATAGATCTTGAAACCTGGAAATTGTAATGGTAAGAAATATGGAAACACACAAATATGGTGATTAATTCTGGTTCTTTTCCACCTCAACTTATACCTACCTCACACACCTTACTGCTTTCCTTCCAAAGCACCTTCATAAGGAGGCCCCTGTAAACTTTAATATCTTCCCTTCCTGTAACATTCTGCCTTTATCACCGGCCAAGCCAAGTTCAACCGAAGGAATTTACCCAGTCCATATAATAAATGTTGTTACGCACGATAATTACATATTTTAAGATGAAGGAACCATTCAGTCCATACCCGCCCGAAAGAGAAGCTACCCATCTTTATAAAGGAACCATTCTGTCCATACCTCACCTACTCCTGGTCCACCTAATTACGTATATAATGCCAGCTAATAATATAGTGTAAAGCAAACCAAACAACTTTTTCTGCTCATAATTTTCTTGTTTTTGAAAATTTTCTTGTTCTTTTTTTTTCCAATGCCAAATTAGATTGAAAGTTTTTTCTTTGTCCTGTTGTGATTTCGGCAAACTTAAATTTTTAACATAGTTTCCAATGTCTCAAGAAATTAGAGACTTGAAAGACGGTTCAGGTAAATAAAATAGTTTCTATGAAAATACAATACTCCAGGTAAATAAAATAGTTTCTCTAAAAATACAATACTTTTGAAACTTTGAAATGTTGAAAATTCTTTACACGGGAATAGGGATTGCCTTTAAAGACATAATCATGGTTATTTGTTTGACTGTTGGAGGTCATGCACGAATGGAAATGATGATCCTGGAAATGGATGGTGTAAATCCTATCCTTTTGCCACCGGGTTTTTCTTGACTAGTGTATTACATATTGAAGATCAACTATGAATCAAAACAAAGACCATGAAAGCCCCAACTAACTATGCGATGCTTTCTTTCTTCCCCGGCTGTGATTCAATCCCCAACAATGATGATGGATGGATGTGTTTTTCTATAGGTTAGTTTCAAGGTCGAGATTGAGGGAAAGAAAGTAAGAGTTCAAGTTTGAGATCGAATTTGAGGGTATAGTTCGAGGACTAAGGTTTCTCCGTATTGTTGTAGTAAGCTACTAAATAAAAGAAATAACACTCACTTTCTCTAACGATGTCTATCCATATATTTATTATATGTTATATCTGCTCTTTGGTAATATGTCACACTTTATGTTATATTGTGACTTTCACTTTAGGAGGTGTCCTTGAGCAAAGTGCACCCCCCTTTGAAGTGGTCACTTATGATCATGTGTTGATCCTTGTAAAGTTAATCTTCACCACTGATGATGTTATAATCTCAACTGTTGTATGCAAAAGTGATTTAGGGTTTACGTCTTGCAAACGCTATATAAAGACGGGACCCTCCCCACTGTAAAGCATGAGCTCTGACATCGGAATATTGAATAAAGAGATTTGTTTGGGATTACACTCTGCTATTTTGTTGATGAATTGATGAATTGATGATTGACATTGTAGTTTTACTGTACTAAGTTTGCTTAGGGATAGATCTTGCAGTTTTTCCTTTACCCATCCATCTGCAGGTTGAAGGGGGAAAGCTAGAAAAGGTCGCACTTGTGGAGAAACCCACTTTGCTCCAGCGCTCGGGTCCTACTATTCAGGGAATGGTTCTTTCTATACGATTTTTCATTTCCAGTATCTTCTTTATCTTGCAAATCTCGTTTGTTTGTCTTACCATTTGATTTCTCTGGTTTGACAAGTTGGAGGGGGCACTAGGGTCACTGGCAGAAGCTGGACACCATCAAGATCTTTGCTCGGAATACTCATTTGATCAAGAAAGTTGCATTCTTCATCATATCAAAGGTCATCTGCAAAATCTAGGTACGTTTCTCAGGTAATTTCCTCTCTGTTCAATTTTCTTATGCTTTGCCCATTACTATCTTCATTGAAAAAACCATTGGTAGAAGTAGGAAAATTCACCAAACCAATTTGCACTGGGAATCTGCAAATTTAGCGATCTAGATTTTGTCTTGCATATTGAAAAATCCTTTCTCCCTCCTAGGCGTCAACATTGGACTTCTCTGCCCATCCCCAGGCACTGATCTTAGGTAGAGAGAAAAACGCCCCTATTTGACCTAGTAGTCAGTTTCCTTTGTCCATTGTTCTGGTTTTACTTCGATCTCTTTCAATCGTCGAATATTTCATCCAAGGCAGTGTGCAAGAATCCCTAATTGTCGTCATCAACCACATCCTAGGAATTATTCACTTATCTGTTTAAATTCCCCCAGGGTCCAGGCTTGATCATTTGAACCAACACAGTAAATCCTAGATCTGATCTAAATCTTCACAAGCCACCTGGATGTCCATCTTGAGTAACATTACCAGCTTAATTAACGACCTTACTCAAGCACCCTTAATTTGTGGCTTATCTTCTAAATCTAGGGTTTCAGGCACTCACCTTACGGATTCTCCATCAGAAGTCTGATTTGTTGATTGGTTTTAGATCTTTCCTTCCAGGATAGATCTGGGTCTCCCCCATTGTCACTTGGGCTTCTCTAGTGGCATAAAGCAAAGAAGTCCTAACCGATGTCACAACCATCCATCCTTTGGGGGTTAGGGTTTCCGTAGGTCACGGCTTTGGTCGCCTGTCCCCTCTGCCATCCTTTACAGGATCAATCAATAGGGGAAAGTACAAGATCCGTGATAACAGTCAACTTGACCAAGATTCACTTGGTTAACTGACCACGGGTGCTCCTGCAAGAACTGCTTGGTCCCAAACCAAGAATCTGCCTGGTCCTAGACTAGGAAGTCTCTATCTCAACTTGCAGAATTTGCTTGGACCTCGGGTCCAAGAAATTGTTTAGTCCCAGATCCAGAATACCCTAGAGACATATAGGGGCCCTAACCACATGTTAGGGACTTTTCCATTGCATCAACTTGCTTGGTCCTAGACCAAGAACCGATGACACTACTGAGGACCTTAGGGTACCTTCTAAGGTCTTACTCTGCCCTAGTTAACTGGATAGGGTACCATCCTCTCTCAGAATGGGTCTCGCAGCTACACTAAATTTTACACTCCCTCTCAACAAGAGGGGCATTCTCAGCACATCGATAACATACTACACCATTACATGGTGATCACTCATCTCGATGTGTACCAACTTGTCATCAAATACAGGATTTTCTAAGAGCTTCAAATAGCTCTCCATCTCAGCACAAAGCATGATCTCATAGCTCCTCTTGGAAGTTATAGTTGACTTCCTCTGATAGCTAAGAATCATTTTTCGCACATCATCTTTCCAAACCAGTTGTTTGGTTGACTCCCCATAATGAGAGTAGACTGAATCAATGATGGCTTTCATTGGAGCAAGCTTGAAGCTTTTCAATAGTCTTCTTAAAGAGATCAAATTAAGGCTGCTTGGATTTCTCCCTCCGCTTCTCTAAGCGAGAAGTCTTATAGGCTTCCATCTCTAAGTCACTAGAGGACTGATGGAAGATCCCATTTATACTTTCCATTTACGCAACCCCACTCTGATGAGGACTAAAGAGCACAGTTGGCTCCCTCTTGATCTTTGAATCTTGACTGGGGTATAGAGCTTTAACAACATGTCCTGAGACCTTATTGAGGTCACTTTCATGGACTCCAATAACAATGGTTGAGCTTATACTTCTACCTTCAGGCCATATCAAAGTCTTTCCTTCTGAGAAGGTTATAGAGAACCCCCTGTCTTCTAAAAATGTCACCGAAATAACATTCTTCTTTAGACTAGGAACATATAAAATTTCCCCAATATTAATCAACTTACCTTAATCAAGTTGTAAGGAACTTGAACCAACTCCTCTAATGCCATAGGTACTTCCATTTCCAAGTTCCACTTTCTTATGGAACTTCTTGGCCTCAAAGACTACAAGGGCTTTCTTGACTCCAGTCATATGTTTGGTGGCTCCACTATCTATCCACCAGGAATTTGATAGATTGGGGATGATACTGGTGAGTGTTGAAGCCAAGAAATATTCCTTTTCTTGATATGGGTCCTCGGTGTCACCCCTTCAATTCTTTGGTTGAGGTTGTTCCTTTTCTGTAGCAGCTGAGGCATGATGTTTCTTCCTATGCCAATTGTTGTTAAATGGCTTCTTACAGTCCCTTGCGTAATGACAAATATTATAACAGTGATAACATCTAATCTTAGATTTATGAAAGTACTTACCTTGTGGTTCCTTACCATTATCCTTGTGCTGGGGAATATTCTTCCTTTCCATTGCTTTGGCAGCTAATGCATGATCATTTTCATGTGGAGGCCCGGATCGACTTTGGATCCTTCCTTCTTCTTCTAGACAATCTTGCCACAACCTTTCAAAGTTTGGTAGAACCTATCTTCCATTTACTGAGGCCAGTAATGTCTCCCAAGACGCAGGAAGACCATCGAATATTGTCTACACAAGATCATCATCTTCTACTTTATCTCCAATGGCCATGTGTCGATCTCTTATTTTAGAGATCTTGGAAAGAAGGTAGCATCCGTTTCATCCTTCTCCATCTTTAGTGAACGAAGTTGCTTCTTCAAAGCCCTTCTCTGAGTGGGGGCTTTCTTTTCATAGAGGTTAGCTAGAGCATCAAAGCATTCTTTAGTTGTCCCTTAAGGGAGCTATTACGGGCATCAAGTTGTCTTTGATCGAGTCAAAGATAACTCTTTTTGCCTTGGCTTGCTTCTTCTTGAATGTTGCTCTTCCTTGAGCTGTAGTGGGCCCTTCAATAACTCTAGTAACCAAGTCATCTAGATCGCTCTCTTCTAGGATATTTAGAACCCTAGCCTTCCATGCATTGAGATTTGAGGCTCCCTCAAGCCTATCTTTTGATTTGACTGAAGGAGTAGTCATCTTCAAACCCTACTTGTCAACTTGAAGAGTTTGACCTGTAATCAAGTTGAGTGATTTATAAACCTTACCTTAGGATCTATGTAGTTTCTGTTAGCTGCAAGACAGAATTAGCTACAGCCTAAGCTCTGATACCATATTAAAGTTTTAGGGTTAGGTTTGTTTTAACATAATTATGAAATCGTAAGCAGAATTATGAAACCAAATTCAGAATATTACTGCTCTAATAATTTTAAATTGCAATAAAACAAACATAATTTTCATCTCTTTCAAGTTTAACACTCCATTGGTCACTGCGTTAAAGCTGGTCCTTGAGATGATTCACCAAATGCCATATACAGTAACAAAATAATAAAAATAATGTACAGCAATAAAGAATCATACCAATTATTTTGAATCGACCTTATACTCGGATACTTTTAAGTTTTAATCTTGTCATCGAAGGGACAAGTCATTTGGGTGAACAAATGGTGTGCCTTGAGAGAGCTTAAGAGGGTTAAAGCAATAAGGAAACAAACCTCAGATCTTTAATCAACACAATGAGAAACTTCAATCAATTTAGCAGCACAGTCATACCCAGTACAGTCATACTGACAAGAGGCACACAGTCACGCTAGGTAAGAGACACAATCACATTGACAGGGATACAGTCACAATGAGCAATGACATACAGTCACATGGAGCAAAGGAGCAGTGACACAGACACACTGACTGGGAGAAGCAGTTACGCTAGCAGGAATATATTCACGCTATGCAGTAAGATATAGTCCAGCTGAATGGATAAGATACAGTCATATTCACGTTGTTCAGTAAAATACCGTCACGCTGAAGGGAGAAGATACAGTCATGCTACTAGAGCTAAGGCAGAAGATACAGTCACGCTACTAGATCTCACACAATCACACGGGAGAAGAGTGAACAGTCACGCAGGTGTTGAGACACGACCATACTGGGAGCAGTGGATGGAGGGTTCACGCTAAGCAGAGGACAATCACGTGGAGCAGCAGAAGAAAACTCATGGAGCAGCAGAGGAAGTCATGATCACGCAGATGTATAGAACCCAGTCACGCTAGGGTGGAGAACAGTCATGCTAGTAGACGTCAAACAATCACGATAAACAGCAGGAGACACGTCACGCTGACCAGGAAGGGTCGCGATCAGAAGTAGTCAACCACAGGTAAAATACGATATGACTTCTTGCATAATATTATTAAAGAATAACCTTTACTTTTTTATAAGTGTTAGGGGTGTTAAACAATACAACATAAAATGCAATGAGGTGTGACTTAGGATAGGTACCAAAGGTCCTAAGGGTGTCATAAAATAAAACCAAAAAATAAAGTGGTCCAATGGTGTAATAATAAAAATGGTCTAATGGTAAAATAAAATCATAAACAATAAATGGTCCAATGGTTTTATAAAAAAACCATAAAGTAAAAAAACTTGGGATAGTGTACCAATAGTCAAAAATAAAATCCATAAGGTAAGAGTCATGATAATAAAGGTACAAACAATAAGAGTGCTAGGACCAAGTAAGATAAAGGACCATGAGTCAACCAAAGGGGGTCACAATAAGACAACCCACATACCCAAAAGATCTATTAAGATTCCATATGCTAAGCTAGATTATCAGCCTTCAATTTTAATTTCATCACAAAAGCATATAGATAACATCACTGAAAGAAACGGTATCACAAGATCAACACAGATTTACCCTGGGAAAACCCTAATGGGAAAAACCCAGCAAAAGCTTCATCAATATAGATGATCAAAAGATAAAAGATAAAATCCCAGACTGATTCTTCTCCTCCTTGCAGCTACAGCTATCTCTCTCTCTCTCTTATGCGCTACACAAGTGAGTGTAAGTGTGTGTAGAAATGAGGAGAGCCTCACTTCTATTTATATTCTTCCGTTCACTTGATTTTCCACTCAACAAGTCGGCCCCACTAAAATTGACTGGGCCGACTTCTCTAGGAGGACTCTACCAACTTAATATTACATTAACTAGGGTGCTAATGACCCGACTTACAACGGAGGGAATTTCCTCATGAATCTTAGTGATGATTCTGCCGATAGGAACATCGAGGTATAATGAAATACAAATGATTCTCCCGATAGGAACATCACGAATAATAAGTAAATAACTTCAAAGTTACAATAATTCAACACTCCCCATTAACGAGAAGGGTATTCTACAATGACATCAACAACAACAGCAGGAGAAGGAGAGAGAGCATCTTCAAAATCATCAGGGTGATAGATCTATAGATCATTGGAATATTTTTCATCATCTTTGACATATAGTCTTCATCTTCAAATTCAGTGGCAGCAACATCATCATCAGCATTTTAGTCTTCATCAATCAGCAACATCATCATCAAAAATACTTTGACCTTTCGATCATCATCATCAGCAGCAACAATTCTCTGAGCAACATCATCATCACACTCTGATCTTTTGATCAGCAACATCATCATCGTCATCATACTCTGATCTTTAGATCAACAACATCATCATTGTCATCATACTCTAATCTTTCGGTCAGTAACATCATCATCATCAGCAACAACTTGCAATCCACAGTACGAAGACAAAAGTCTATGGATCACTTTTAGGACTTACATCCAAGGATGATACAATCCTACCACATTCTCGACGACCGAAGTCATCAGATAAAATTATGGGATAATCACCCCCTATCACTTAAAGACTAATTCCAAGGATGATGCAATCCTACCACATTCTCGAGGACTGAAGTCACCAAATGCAGTTAAGGACAAATGTCCAGGGATGATACAACCCCACCACATTCTCGATGACCAAAGCCACCGGATACAGTTTAGGACAAATGTCCAGGGATGATACAACCCCACCACAGTCACGACTCATGAGGACCGAAGCCACCGGATACAGTTTAGGACAAATGTCCAGGGATGATACAACCCCACCACATTCACGAGGACCGAAGCCACCGAATACAGTTTAGGACAAATGTCCACGGATGATACAACCCCACCACATTCTCGAGGACCGAATTCACCGAATCACTTTATAACAAATGTTCAGGGATGATACAATCCTTCTTATTTCTCGAAGACATAAGTCTACGGATAAATTTAGGACAAATGTCCAGGGATGATACACTCCCACTGCAACATCACTGCTCCCCCTTTTGGAGAAAGTCTTTCTGAACAACAGCAAGCTTGTCTCAAAAGTATTCAAACTTTACTCGAGACTGAGGCTTCATCAACACATTAGCAACTTGTTCATCGGTACTCACATACTAGAGCTTTATGGCTCCCTTCTGCATCCTATCTCAAATGTAGAAATACCGGATTTATATGTGCTTCGATCTATCGTGGAACACTGGGTTCTTTGTCATCTTTATACAACTCTGGTTATCACATAGAATCACGGTGGTATCTAACTCCAGGTTGAATAAACTTGACATCATCTTCCAAAGCCATATGGCTTCACAACTAGCAGAGCAAGCTACTATATATTCTGCTTTAGTCGTGCTAAGAGCAACACTGGACTGTTTCTTGCTAAACCATGAAATCATAGTAGACCCCAAACTATAACATCCATCTGATGTACTTCTTCTGTCTGAGACACTTCCAGCCCAATCTGCATCTGTATAGCCATACAATCTGTAATCATGGTTTCCATCATAGTATAGACCAAAGTCTATAGTCCCTTTCAGATATCTCATCACATGTTTTGCATCTATCAGGTGAACACGTCTAGGTTGAACTAGATACTGACTCAGGGTGTTCACAGCAAAACAAATGTCTGGTCTGGTATTTGTTAGATACATCAACGACCCAATAATCTGTCTGTATTGAGTCACATCCACCAATTCTGATGATTCATCAGCCAGCAACTTTGGGTTGGTATCCATGGGTGTGGCCATGGCTTTACATTCCAACATATCAAACCTTTTCAATATTTCCACTGCATACTTTCCCTGGTTGAGAAAGATTCCTTTTGAGTTCTGCCATACCTCTAGACCTCGGAAATAATGCATTAACCCAAGGTCTTTCATCTCAAATTCTTCAATGAGCTTCTTCTTGCATTCTACAATTTGTTTCTCATTCCCTGTCGGAAATATATCATCCACATAAAGTAATAGTATGACAGATTCATCTTCTATAACCTTGAAGTAAAGGTTAGGATCGGCTTTACTCTTGGTAAAGTCCAATCTCGTCAGGAAACTATCTATTCTTCCATACCAAGCTCAATGAGCTTGCTTTAGACCGTACAGGGCCTTCTTCAACTTGCATACGTGAGTTCGTCTGTCTTCAACCTCAAATCCTTGTGGTTGTTCTATGTATACTTCTTCTTCGATCACACCATTCAGGAAGGTTGTCTTCACATCCATTTGGTGTAAGTCCCACTTCATCATGGATGCAAGTGCCATGATAGCTCTAATCGAAGTATACCATGCTACTAGTGCAAATTTTTCTTCATAATCAATTCCCTCTTTCTGAGAGAAACCTCTAGCCACAAATCTTGCCTTGTACTTCTCTATACTTCCATCAGCTGCATGTTTTATTTTGTAGATCCATTTGGAGGATACTACACTCTTGCCTTCTGGTTTGGGAACTATATCCCAAACATCATTCTTCATTATTCACTAGTACTCTTCCATCATTGCTTCTACCCATTCTTTCTTTCTGTACTACTTCTTCATAGTTTGTAGGTTCTTGATCCACAAGATCACACATCAAAGCTACATAGCTGGAAAATGGCTTGGGCTTCTTGCTTGTCCTTGTGGAGGCTTCAGGAGTTCCATATATTTCTGCTTCTTGTATAATTTCTCTTACACAAGCGGGCTTTCTTTTCCGTGATATCTCCATCATGGGAGGTTCTTGTGGTTTTGTCATATCATGATCTTCAGGTGTTTCATCGTCAGGGAGGAATGTAGCTTCTACATTTCTAGGAGGTGCCTCTTCCTCATTCACTTCTTCATGTTGACATTTTCTAGATCTCTTGAGAGCTGCTTCTTCATCAAATGTTACATCTCTACTGATTTCCATGTGATGGAATCCATGAATGTAAATTCTGAATGCCTTGGATACTTCACAGTATCCAACAAATATCCCCTTCTTTCTGGAGGGGTCGAACTTGGTTCTTTTCTCCTTCAGTATATGAACATATACTGGACAACCAAATATCTTGAGGTGACTTACCTCGAGCTTCTTTCTCGTGAACATCTCTTCTGGAGTCTTGAATCCAAGAGCCCTATGAGATATTCTATTATGTACATAGACAACAATTCTTGCTACTTCTGCCCATAGATGCATTGAAAGATCTTGATCATATATCATTGTCTTCATTGCCTCCATGATGGTTATGTTCTTCTTTCCGCAACACCATTTTGTTGAGGATTGTAGGGAGTAGTTAGTTCCCTCTTGATTCCAACATCTTTACAAAAAGCTTCAAACTCTTTCGAAGTATATTCTCCGCCATTGTCTGATCGGAGTGTCTTGATTCTTTTGTCTGAAAAATTCTCTATCAAAGCTTTGAATTCCTTGAATTTCTCAAACAACTCGCTCTTTGCTTTCAAGAAATATATCCGAGTCTTTCTTGAATAGTCATCAATAAATGTAATATAATATTCAAAACCACTCAAAGATGTGGAGGACATTGGACCACACACATCTGAATGAATCAATTCCAGCGTACCTTTAGTTTTTGTTTTACTCTTCGGAAATGAATTCTTGATATTCTTCCCTTTCGCACATCCTTTGCAAATGCCTTCATGGTTGATCTTCAAGTGTGGTAATACCATCACTACTTTGTTCACATGAGGTAGTGATTTGTAATTGATGTGGACAAGCCTTCTATGCCACAGTTCACTAGGTCTAGTGGACTCATGAACAAGGGTTGTTTCTAAATGTCCCTTGAGTTTATACAGGCCTCCTTCTTCTTCACCGATGACAACTGCATCTTCAATTGAATTTCCTTTGGGCCACATGAGTTCTTGGCCATCTATGAATGCAACTCTGAATCCTTTCTTATCTAAAGCTGAGATAGAAAGTAAATTCTTCTTTAGACCTGGTACATATAAGACTTCCTTCATGTTTAGGGGATTTCCTAAATCAAGCTTGTAGCTTGCTTCACTAATTCCTTTGATTGGATATTGATAGTCATCTCCTAGATATACTTTCTGAGGAGAGTTCTTTTCTTCAAGTTTTGACAGAGTTTTCTTTAGTCCCGTCATGTGCTTTGAAGCACCACTATCAATAAGCCAAGTGTCTTCTCCAGGTGTTACAAACCCAGAGAGTGCAAATAATAGTACATACTCTTCTACATCTTCTTCTCTTGCTTGCTTTCTTCGAGGTCCTTCCTCTTCTTTTTCGTCATCCTCATCTTCAACTAGATGTGCATGATGTCTTTTGTTGTTGTTGTTCCTCTTCTTGTAATCTTGTCTCTTCAAAGGACAATTTCTAGCAATGTGTCCTATCTTTTCACAATGAAAACATTAAAAGCTGGAGTAGTCCTTATTAGGGAGACTTTCTCTTGTTCTCTGGAACCTTCTGGGAGGTTGAGACTCCTTGTGGTTTCCCTTCTTGAAGTTAGGTTGAATCCTTCTTCTCTTGGTGTGAGTGGCTGGGGCTTGATCATCTTCCTTTAGTAAAGCTTCTCTATTTGCCACTCTAGTCTCCTCTTGAATACAATCTTCCCATACAACATCAAACTTCATGCTTTCCTTCCTGGCACACATCATTTGGATGAATGACTCCTAGGGTCTAGTGAGACCATTGAGAGCAGTCATAACCAACTCATCTTCATCAAGGTTGTCTCCAATAACTTTTAGTTGTTCCTTGAACCGGGAGACCCTTGTGAAATAGTCCTGGATGGATTCTCCATGACTCATCTTGGTGCTCTTCAATTGAGCTCTTAGATTCATCTTTATGTTGATGTTTCTTCCTTCATACATTCTGGATAGGGCATCATACATTTCTTTCTAAGTCTTCTTAGATGACACTTGAGCGATCAAGTGATCCTTGATAGAATCAACAATAATTATTTGTGCCCTAATCAGATCCTTCTTGTGCTTCTCCTTAGCTTCAGCCTCTTCAGGTTCAGGAATTTCATCCTTGATATATTTTTCAAGATCATTCTCCTTGAGAATGAGGCCAATCCTGTATTTCCATGCTCGAAAATTCTCTATGCCTTCTAGCTTGTCCTCAAGCTTGGTGCTTGGGGCCATTTTGTCAAGAGACCACTGAAAAATGAAATTCTGAGGAATGAGAAACTGAACTTACCAGGAAATGCGCTTGACTGGTGTGCTTGGTTTCTGGAGATCTGAAGTCTTCACCCTTCAAAATTGACTTGCGAGATTTAGCACTACAGCTTCTAGCAGTTTTCTAGTTCACTGGATTTCTGCAGTTTTCTGGTGCAGTGTCAAACTAGTGTTTGACTTTTCGGGAGATCTACTCCTCAAAAAACTTCGATCCTAGGCTCAGAAGATGCGCTCTAGGAGGGCACAACTTTCCATGCAACCAGTTCTTCAAAATTCAAAATTTTTCCCGAAACCCTAATTTCTTGTCGAGGAGAGAGAGAGGGCTTTTTCACCTTGTGAAAGTTGTCCTATTCAAGTTAGCTGTGATACCATGTTAAGATTCCATACGCTAAGCTAGATTATCAGCATTCAATTTTAATTTCATAACAAAAGCATATAGATAGGTTCACTGAAAGAAACAATATCACAACATCAACATAGATTTACCCTAGGAAAACCCTAATGGGAAAAACCCAGCAAAAGCTTCCTCAATATAGATGATCAAAAGATAAAAGATAAAACCCCAGACTGATTCTTCTCCTCCTTGCAGCTACAACTATCTCTTTCTTATGCACTACCCAAGTAAGTGTAAGTGTGTGTAGAAATGAGGAATGCCTCACTTCTATTTATATTCTTCCATTCACTTGATTTTCCACTTAACAAGTCGGTCCCGCTAAATTTGACTGGGCCAACTTCTCTAGAAGGACTCTAACAACTTAATATTACACTAACTAGGGTGCTAATGACCCGACTTACAACATAGGGAATTTCCTCATGACTCTTACTGATTCTCCTGATAGGAACATCGGGGTATAATGAAATACAAATGATTCTCCTGATAGGAACATCAGGGATAATAAGTAAATACACTTCAAAGTTACAATAATTCAACAAGATCAAGGTGAACCATAAAGGTGGACAAACAACTCCTTTTACCTATAGGACCAACAAGACCAAGGACTTTAATCTTTTCTCTCTCTTAAGGTACATTGTTTCATATATTTTATCATCATTGTATAAGGGGAAGGTCCAAACTAGATGGTGCGATCCTTTGGTCCTCAATACTGCTCCTAAGGGTTAGGTGCTAGGGACATCATCAAGGGGTGGCCAGTCCCTTGAGAAACAACCCAACAATACCTGTTTAGGAGAGAGGACATCACACATCATCATCTTGGTCAACTTGACCAAGATTCACCTGGTTAACTGACCAAGGGTGATCCTGCAGGAACTTCTTGGTCCCAGACCAAGAATATGTCTGGTCCCAGACCAGGAAGTCTCTGTCTCAACCTGCAGAATTTGCTTGGACCTCCTGTCCAAGAAACTATCTGGTCCCAAACCAGAATAGCCTAGAGACATACAGGGGCCCTACCCACATGTTAGGGACTTTGCCATGGCATCAACCTACTTGATCCCAGACCAAGAAACCCAAGAGACTACCGGGGGCCTTAGGGTACCTTCTAGGGTCTTACTTTGCCCTAGTTAACTGACTAGGGTACCATCCTCTCTCAGAATGGCTCTCGCAGCAGCACTAACTTTTACACTCTCTCTCGGTTAGAGGGGCATTCTCAGCATATCGATAACATACTACACCATTACATGGTGACCACTCATCTCAATGTGTACCAACCTGTCATCAAGTATAGGATTTTCTGAGAGCTTCAAACAACTCTCCATCTCAGCATGAAGCATGATCTCATAAATCCTCTTGGAAGAGATAGTTGACTTCCTCTGACAGTTGAGAATCATTTTCCACATATCATCTTTCCAAACCTGTTGTTTGGTTGACCCCCCCTAATGAGAGTAGACTAAATCAATGACATGGATTTCATTGGAGCAAGCTTGAAGCTTTTCAATAGTCTTCTTAAAGAGATCAAATGAAGGTTGCTTGGCCTTCTCACTCCGCTTCTCTAAGCGAGAAGCCTATAGGCTTCCATCTCTAAGCCACTGAAGGACTGATGGAAGATCACATTTATACTTCCCATTTTCTGCAACCCCTCTTTGTTGAGGGCTGAAGAGCACAGTTGGTTCCCTCTTGATCTCTAAATCTTGACCAATGTTATTAGAACCAGACTAAAACCGGCCAAACCGGCCAGTCTGACCGGTTTACAAGGTTGGTCGGTCCGGTCAGTAAAAAAATTTCCTCAAACCGGATTTTTTCCAAACCAGGGACAGAACCGGTCGATCCATACTCTGTCATACGGCCACGGACTGGGGACTCACGGAACTCAAATTTAAAAAAAAAACACTCAAAATAAAACCTAACCTATGCTTCTAACCTAACCCTAAGCCTATCCTAAAACTATTTAAAGAGCCATTTAAAGACCCCCCCACCCCCTACATTACTCACATTATTCATTGCTAATAGTTTGGCAATCTTGAGAGCACGGTTTGTTGGGCAGTTTTGGAGTATTTTTCAGCTAAGTTTTTTTGGTGGTTTCCAAGAACTTGTTAGGCATATTCAAGTGTGTTTTGCAAAGAGGATTTGGAGGAGATTACAAGCATTTTTTTTGCAGCAAATTTGGAGCTATTACATGGACTGTTTTGGAGGTTATTGAAGGCTTTTGTGCAGAATTTGTGGACTATATTATCATGGATCATCTTGTTCTTTTTCTCTTGGCAGCGACAATTCCTCTCAAGCTTTCCTTCATTTCTTCTTCTTTCTCAAAGGTATGTCAAGTCTCAAGCCTTTTCTCTTTAAATTTTTTTTTCTTAGTTAATAAGTTATTACTAAATTATAGGGTTTTATTTCCAGCTTTTGTTTGCCATGGCTCCAAAAGAGAGGAAGGATCTGGCATGGGATCATTGCCAATTGGATGATGGTGGAAAAAAAAATGCAATTATTGTGGGAAGAAAATAGCTAGGAGAGGTATCCATAGGTTAAAACAACACTTAGCCAGTGCTAGAGGCAATGTTGAACCTTGTAGGAAAGTCTCTGATGATCTTAGAGTAGAGATGCTAAGTAGTATTGAAGCCTACCAAGAAGAAAAAGCCAAGACAAAGAAGATTCAAGAAGACATAGGGAGAAGTTCAATGCCATTTGAGGGTGAGAGTGACTATGATCCTGAGGGTGGTGATCATGAAACCCCTCAAGGTCATTTGACTAGTTTTGAAGAATCCTCTAGTTTTCCTGTTAGGGGGAGAGGTCGACGTAGAGCATCCAATTTGAACCCGAAGAGGCCACGTAGTATCCCAACCAGTAGTAGAGGGCTTGACTCTTTCTTTGTGCCCCGCACTACCCCTGGCGCTCTGCCCACCATTGATGCTAAATGGAAGAAGATGGAGAAGGAGGTTGCTTGGGAATGCATAGCTAGATGGTGGTATGATGCAGACATACCCTTCAATGCAAATAATTCTTCTTATTATCAACCTATGATAGATGTTATAGCTTCATGTGGTCCAGGCTTCAAAGGCCCTAGTTTTCATGATATCAGAGGACCCCTTTTACGAAATGAAGTTCAAAGAATAGATGAATATCTGAAGGAGTTCAAGCAGTCCTAGAGTAGAACAGGGTGCACAATAATGTCTGATGGATGGACTGATGGAAAATCCCGCACTATTATCAATTTCCTTAATGCTTGCCCAAAAGGAACCATGTTTCTTAAATTTGTGGATGCCTATGATCAGGTGAAGGATGCACAATTATTATTTCATCTTTTGGATGGAGTAGTTATGGAGGTGGGGCCCGAGAATGTTGTACAGATCATCACTTACAATGCCTCAAACTATGTTGCAGTGGGAAGGATGTTAGAGGAAAAACACCCCACCATTTGGTGGACACCATGTGGAGCCCATTGTTTGGACCTCATGCTAGAGGATATTGGCAAAATTGAGTGGGTGAAGAAGTGTGTGGAGCAGGAAAAATCAATAACCAGGTACATCTACAACCACTCATGGGTTTTGAGTCTTATGAGGAAGAACACTAGGGGTAAAGAGCTTGTTAGATCATCCATTACACGATTTGCAACAAACTTTCTTTCGTTGTAATCCCTTGTTGATCAAAAAGCCAATTTGAGGAAGATGTTTTCCTGCGATGAGTGGAATGAATGTCAATGGAATCAAAAGGCTAAAGGGAAAGATATTGCCGACAAAGTGTTTGAAAAAATATTTTGGAAAAAGGCAGAAGAGAGTTTTATTCAGTGAGCCTCTTGTGAGAGTGTTACGGATGGTAGATGGTGATAAACCCGCTATGGGTTTTATTTATGAGGCCATGGATCAGGCCAAAGAAGCAATAAAGAAAGCATATGGTGATAAAATGCAGAAGTATTTTCCTATTTGGAATATCATTGATGACAAATTGAACAAACAACTCCATCATCCTTTGCATGCAGCTGACTATTACTTAAACCCAAGGTAAGAAATCTCAAAATTCCTATTCAAAGTTATAAGTTTTCTTTTAATTTCAAACTTTAAAGTTCAAACTTTCAAAGTGTTACAATTTCGAATTCATTGATGAATATTTTTTTGTCTTTTGAACTTTGAATGAACTTTTGAAGGTACCACTATACAAAAGACTTTGAAGCCAATGATGATGGGGAGGTAAAAGACGGATTGTATAGATGCATTGAGCACATGGTTTCTGATGCCAATATACAAGATGAGATACACAGTAAGCTACTGCAATTCAATGAGAGTATGGGTAGCTTTGGCATTAGCATGGCCATACAAGGCAGATCCAAGGATCCACCGAGTAAGAATTTTCAAAGTTTTCAAATTATATTATCCATTGTAAAGAATATGTTAAATTTCCAAAGCCATTTGTTGAAACTTGTTTGCATTCAACTCTTATTGCAGCCTATTGGTGGGGGCAGTTTGGTGGGAGCTGCACTGATTTGAAAATTTTTGCAGTTCGAATATTGAACCATCCATGCAGTGCTTCTGGATGTGAACGCAATTGGAGTGTATTTGAGCGTATACACACCAAGAAACGAAACCGTTTGGAACACAAAAGGTTGAATGATATGGTCTATGTCCAGTACAATCTTAGTCTGAGGCGTAACCAGTTGTTGAACAAGACACCAACATCAGGCAACATAACCTTGGATGACTTTGATCCATCATCAGAGTGGGTTGTGGAGACTCGAGCACCAGTATTTGATAACGAAGACCTTTCTTGGTTGGATTTGGACCCACCTCCAGAGGTTCCACTTTCAGGGCCAGGGGAATCAAGTGGGGCTCAGAATCCCACTCCTGAAGAGGCTGAAGAGGAAGAGGATGAGGATGACGATGAGGAGGACGATGATGAGGAGTAGTAGACTACTAGACATTGGCCTCTAGTAGTAGTAGCTAGTAGGGTAGTGCCATATGATCACTTTATTGTTATTCATTAGTACTATGGTTTATTTTTTGATTGTAGGGGCCATTTAGAGCCTCTATGTTGATGTATTTTGGTTCAGAACCTCAGAGATGTTTTGCACTAGGTGCTAATTTGGATATTTGCACCCATATTTGCTATATATATGAGAAACTTTGCATATTTGTGTATTAATGGTTTGGATTCATATGTATGCACATGAATATATATGTTTTTTTACAAAATATGTATACTTTATGTATTTTTTAGTCAATCGGTTTTTTACCCAGTTCTGGTCCAGTTTCCCGTCTGGTTCACATTTTGGGCTTCGCCAGTTCAATGACTGGTCCGGTTCCGATAACATTGATCTTGACTGGGGTATAGAGCTTTAACAGCATGTCTTGAGACCTTATAGAGGTCACCTTCACGTACTCCAATCACAATGGTTGAACTTATACTTCTACCTTTAGGCCATATCAAATCCTTTCCTTCTGAGAAGGTTACAAAGAACCCCTTGTCTTCTAAAACTGTCATTGAAATAATATTCTTCTTTAGACTCTAAACATATAAAATTTCCCCAATATTAATCAACTTACCTGAATCAAGTTGTAAGGAAGTTGAACCAACTCCTCTAATGTCATAGGTAATTCCATTTCCAAGTTCCACTTTCTTATGGAACTTCTTGGCCTCAAAGACTGCAAGGGCCTTCTTGAATCCAGTCATATGTATGGTGGCTCCACTATCTATCCACCAGGAATCTGATAGAATGGGGATGGTACTAGTGAGTGTTGAAGCCAAGAAATATTCCTTTTCTTGATCTGGGTCCTTGGTGTCGGCCCTTGACTTCTTTGGTTGAGGTTGTTCCTTTTCTGTAGCAGCTGAGACATGATGTTTCTTCATATGCCAATTATTGTTAAGTGTTTTCTTACGACCCCTTGCATAATGACCAATATTACCACAGTTATAACATCTAACCCTAGATTTATTAAAGTACTTACCTTATGGTTCCTTACCATTATCCTTGTGCTGGGGAATATTCTTCCTTTTCATTGCTTTGGCAGCTAGTGCATGGTCCTTTTCAAGTGGAGGCCCGGATCGACTTTGGATCCTTCCTTCTTCTTCTAGACAATCATGCCACAACCTTTCGAAGTTTGGTTGAACCTCTCTTCCATTTACTAAGGCCAAGAATGTCTCCCAAAATGCAAGAAGACCATCGAATATTGTCTACACAAGATCAACATCTTCTACTTTATCTCCAATGGCCATCAGTTGATCTCTTATTTGAGAGATCTTGGAGAAGAAGGTAGCAACCGTTTCATCCTTCCTCCATCGTTAGTGAACAAAGTTGCTTCTCAAAGCCCTTCTCTGATTGGGGGCTTTCTTTTCATAGAGGTTAGCTAGAGCATCGAAGTATTCTTTAGCTGTCCTTATGGGAGCTATTACGGGCATCGAGTTGTCTTTGACTGAGTTAAAGATAACTCTCTTAGCCTTGGCTTGCTTCTTCTTGACTGTTTCTCTTCCTTGAGCTGTAGTGGGCTCTTCAACAACTCTAGTAACCAAGTCATCTAGATCACTCTCTTCTAGGATATTTAGAACCCTAGCCTTCGATGCATTGAAATTTGAGGCTCCCTCAAGCCTATCTTCTAATTTGACTACAGGAGTATTCATATTCAAACCCTACTTGTCAACTTGAAGAGTTTGACCTATAATCAAGTTGAGTAAGGTATAAACCTTACCTTAGGATCTATGTAGTTTTTGTTAGCTGCAAGATAGAATTTGCTACAGCCTAAGCTCTGATACCATGTTAAAGTTTTAGGATTAGGTTAGGTTTAACCTAAGAAATATGCATAAACAGAATTATGAAACCAGATTTAGAATAATATTGCTCTAATAAATTTAAACTGCAATAAAACAAACATAATTTTCATCTCTTTCAATTTAACACTCCATTGGTCACTACGTAAAAGTTGGTCCTTGAGATGATTCACCAAATGCCATGTATAGTAACAAAATAATAAAAATAATGTACACCAAGAAATAATCGTACCAATTATTTTGAATCAACTTTATATTCAGATACTTTTAAGTTTTGATCTTGTCACTGAAGGAACAAGTCAACTGGGTGAACAAATGATGTACCTTGAAAGAAAGCTTAAGAGGGTTAAATAAGTATGGAAACAGACCTCAGATCTTTAATCAACACAATGAGAAACTTCAATCAATTTAGCAGCACAGCCACACCCAGTACAGTCTGACTGACAAGAGACACACAATCACGCTGGGTAAGAGACACACAATGACGCTGACAAGGATACAGTCACAATGAGCAATGACATACAGTCACGTGGAGCAAAGGAGCAGTGACACACAGTAACACTGACTAGGAGAACCAGTCACGCTAGCAGGAATATATTCACGATGTGCAGCAAGATACTGTCACGCTGAAGGGAGAAGATATAGTCATATACCGTCAAGGGAGAAGATATAGTCATATACCGTCACGCTGAAGGGAGAAGATACAGTGATATTCACGTTGTGCAGCAAGATACCGTCGCGCTGAAGGAAGAAGATATAGTCACACTACTAGAGCTAAGGGATAAGATACAGTCACACTGCTAGCGCTCGCACAGTCACGCGGGAGAAGAGTGAACAATCACGTGGGTTTTGAGACACGACCATGCTAAGACATGGTCATACAAAGAGCAGTGGGCAGAGGGTTCACGCTTAGCGGAGGATTCATGCTGAGCGGAGGACAGTCACGTGGAGCAGCAGAAGAAAACTCGTGGAGCAACAAAGGAAGTCGCAATCACGTAGAGGGAGAGAACCCGGCCACGCTAGGGTGGAGAACAATCATGCTAGCAAAGGTCAAACAGTCACAATAAACAGCAGGCGACATGTCACCCTGAGTAGGAAGGGTCACGATTAGAATCAGTCAACCACAGGTAAAATACAATACGACTTCTTGCATAATATTATTGAAGGATAGCCTTTGTTTTTTTATAAGGGTTAGGGGTGTTAAACAATACAACATAAAATACAAATAGGTTGACTTAGGATAGGTACCAAAGGTCCTAAGGGTGTCATAAAATAAAACCAAAAAATAAAGTGGTCCAATGGTGTAATAATAAAAATGGTCTAATGATTTTATAATAAAACCATAAAGTAAAAGAACTTAGGATAGTGTACCAATAGTAAAAAATAAAACCCATAAGGTAAGAGTCATCATAACAAAGGTACACACAATAAGAGTGCTAGGACCAAGTAAGATAAAGGACCATGAGTCAACCAAAGGGGGTCATAATAAGACAACCTACATACCCACAAGATCAAGGTGAACCATAAAGGTGGACAAACAACTCCTTTTACCTATAGGACCAACAAGACCAAGGACTTTAATCTTTTCTCTCTCTCAAGGTACATTGTTTCATATATTTTATCATCACTGTATAAGGGGAAGATCCAAACTGGATGGTGCGATCCTTAGGTCCTCAATACTGCTCCTAAGGGTTAGGTGCTAGGGACATCATCAAGGGGTGGTCAGTCCCTTGAGAAACAACCTAGCAATAACTGCTTAGGAGAGAGGACATCACACATCATCATCTTGGTCAACTTGACCAAGATTCACCTGGTTAACTGACCAGGGGTGATCCTGCAGGAACTGCTTGGTCCCAGACCAAGAATATGTCTGGTCCCAGACCAAGAAGTCTATGTCTCATCCTGCAGAATTAGCTTGGACCTCGTGTCCAGGAAACTGTCTGGTCCCAGACCAGAATAGTAGAATACCCTAGAAGCATACAGGGTCCCTAACCACATGTTAAGGCATCAACCTACTTGGTCCCAGACCAAAAACCCTGGGAGATTAATGGGGGCTCTAGGGTACTTTCTAGGGTCTTACTCTGCCTTAGTTAACTGATTAGGGTACCATCCTCTCTGAGAATGGGTCTCGCAGATGCACTAACTTTAACAAGATCCTTGCAGGTCGCAACCTTAGCTACTTCGCCTCTCTGCCATCCTGGATAGGATTTCAATTCGGGTAGCTATAGGAATTGTGATAACAAAACTCTATGTAGGAAATAAACCAACCAGAAGATGACCTCAAGGCGATAAGGATGGCCCCCAAACACCACCCAAACAATGAGTTGGGGGGCAATGCGCTTGCATAGAAGGATGGATTTTGAGAAAATGGGTCTAGAATATCTTGACCTTAGTGCAGTGTATATGCAACAAACTTGGTCCCCAAATCTCTCAACCATTAAGGACCGTAGATCTGTGATTATATCCAAGAGATACAACTTGGGAAAGATGTCTTGGAACTATCTTTGTAAACACTAACGCTTGGGAAGGGAAAGGAATTCGTATCTCTTGTTGAGTTGGGGTTGGATAGCCTTGTGGCAAGGGAGTCGTATCTCTTGTTGAGTCGAGGCTTGATAGCCTTATGGATTCTGAAACAAGGTCCTCCAAACTAGAACCCCGAATAGGTGTAAGCTGTCTTCTTGATCTCTTTCCCAAAAAAGTAGAAATGTAAGATAGAGATAGCATCCATGAACGTGTTGAACATTATAACATCAGTTTTAGCTAGTTGACCGTCAACTCCAAAGGTCACAAAAGTTGGATAAAATGCATCGATCTAACTATGTAGACACTTAGGGTAGGAGGCCAATATAATCAAGACATCTAGGAAGAGGAGAAGAGAGATAAACACATGATGTAGGAGGCAACCATCATGATCTTAAATGTGCACATGGAGGAAGGATTCCATTTCATCAATGTAGATCCTGAAGAAGGTCAACAAGAGGGGAACACCCCTACTTAACCCTAATGGTACTCTTGATGAAGTCAGAAAGTTCATGCATCGTACAGAGATGAACAAGAACTTACTTATCAAGTTTCATGGTCACAACTAGGTGGGTCTTTGAGATTCCAATGTCCCAAAGCATCTCTCAATACCATGTCAAACGCTTTCCAAAAATCCACAAAAGTAGCTAAAGACTTCTGACAAGTGATGGTTAGCCTTTTGAATCATGTCCTTAAGGGTAAAGATATGATCAGTTGTTTGGTACGTTGGACAAAAGCCAACCTATCCTCCAGCCCTAATTTGTCCACTCTCCAACTCATTTAAAAGCCATAGATGCAAAACTCTAGCATATAGCTTTGAGAAAGTGTGCTCAAGGCTAAGATTCTACACATCAGAGGTATCGTGGAGGAACAAATTGCTATCATGGGATCCTAAGGGATTGAAGGGTAGTATGCGCCACACCTTGAGCTTGAGCTCCTTGTTTCTTCTGAGATGCTCCTCTGCGATTTTTTCCTAGACTACTTCTTCCACATAGACAAGTGAGGAAAACCTCTCCTTCCCTCAAACCACCTGAAACCAAGACTATATCATTTCTTCATACAAGGTTTTCGATCAAAGATTTTGAATTGTAGTAAGGAGGTGTCTCAAGCAATTTTTAGAGGTGGATGTTTTTCCTAAATCTTCATCTCTGTAACCAACAGCTTGAGATTGTGGTTTTCAAATTCACCTTCCACAATTATGTCTATGAGGTCATGGGTTGATGATAGAAGTAAGACATTCTTCAACTCCAATTTCTCCAACTAGTCAAGATGGTCTTGAGATGAACTGCCTAGACTAAGATAGTCGTTGAAGAGGGGGAGCGAGTTCCACATCCTTGTCCATTGGACAATATAGCAGCATCAATGCCTTCTCCATGTTCGATGTTTATTGAAAACTTGCATACCTAGCTATTGTTGTGTGGACATTTATGTCAGTTTTGTGCGGCATTGACATGCACTGAAACTTACCCAACAAGGGTAGGGAGAAGATGGGGCAGTGGGTGATGTGGCTGTGGAGGTGGGGTTGAAGGACGAGAGGGATGGGGTCTGGGGGGTCTTGGAGATGAAGCTGGAGCTAGGGGGAAAGGGGGAAGAATTGTGTTTGTAATGGTTGTTGATAACGAAATAACAATGAAAGTGTCTTGAGAGACATAAAAGTAACGTTGGGACTGCCAACTGGGCAATGGGGCGTAAGCACTGGCATAGTACAACAAACTGTGAAAGGGTTTATGGTATTAAGTGGAGATAAATGGAATACAAAAGGATTTCTTCACGAAGCTATCTTGAGTGTGTGTGTGTGTGTTTGTACAATGGAATTAGCATCTCTTGTATGCTAAAAATTTATGGTTACATGATATGAGAGGATTTTAGATTGACCTCTAATTCTGCCACTTGCTTTGATGTGCACATCATCTGGAAGAAACTTTTCAAGGACACCCCTAAGAACTGCCTGCAAATAAGAAGAGAACAACTGAAACATGAGATGCAAAACCCCCAAAGCTTCTCTATAATGCCTTGCTTTGAGTTTAAAGAGAAAAATCCTACAAGTTACACAGCTAATTGACTAGTTCTCTATCATTAATAAGGTGCATGCATCTATAGCCGATTCATACTTTCCAATCTTTTTCTTTTTGGGGGGTGGGGTAGGGGTTGGAGTCATTGCAATTGTCTTTAAGCTAAACTGTTGAACTAACAAGTGAATCAAAAGTTCATGTACAAGACAAACTCTAGAACCATCTAACCTAGCGTGTTAGAATCCTCGCTATATTGATGAAAAAGGTGAAATTGACTCCACTGCAGAAATATTCATAGATAGATAGTCATATTCTCGACAAAGAATATGCTCTTTTGATTTTTAGAAATATTACATTTAAAAAGGCATCACAAAGATAACAATCAAAAAGAAGGGGACTCATTATGCACATCTAAGCAAATGTTAGTACCAGAGGTGAAGGAAAATACTATCACATCAATCAGGGGATAATATAGCCTCTCTCGATAAGACACTCTGCAACGCCAAGATGATAAGGGAACAACAAGCCGGCTGCAGAGAAGCTGAAACCCGGGCTTGTGATAGTACGCCTTTCTCTCTCGGCCTCCACGTCCTTTCTCCTCTGTTGCCATAATATTGAAGGATCGATTTCGTCCTTGGTAACCGAAGCTATGTCTTCATCTTCCTTGTCATTTTTCGGAGAGAAGACCCTCGAAAGCCTACCTATCCAAGCATCGTCAAGGGCTCTTCGTGCGTCGTCCCGTGCGTTTCGATATTTTAAAAACCGGGCAGCGATGCCGAGAAAGAACTCTCCGGTCGCGACCGCGAGCGAACGTTTCTCGGCCATTTCATCCTCGCTTTTCTTCGTTTCCTTCTCCTGCGTCTCTGTTGAGAATCGAACCGTGAACCTTTTGCTCGCCATTCGGTAGCATGTTTTGCTGGAATTGCGAAGTCTGAGGAAATTGGGGTTCTTCAAATTCAAAGTTGCAGAGGAAGCCATAGACATACAGAGAGCCATAGCTTTCCAGGCGTTTATCATCTACTGTACGCCATTAGAACCAGAAATACAGTTGAAAATTAGCAAACATGAGAGTAGCCAATGATGTAACCTGGGCCTCAGATTTTCGAACCTGCGACGTGAATACACTACACATAAAAATAATAACAAGAAACATGTGTAAAGATTTGGTAAGAATTAAAGATATGACATTTAATATTTGGTCAATACACTATATTGTCCAAGTGTAATTTGTGGCTTTCAAAACGACAGGGTAAAGAAAGGGTGAGAACTATCTCATTCTTTTTCTTTTTTAACTATTTTTAACTGTGAAGTACAAAAATCTTAGAAAATAAAAACAAATAAAAAATAAAAGATGAGGTAATAGGTGTTAGTGGTATGTCACTCCAACATATGAGTAGTTTGGTGGGAACATTATTTAGTTTATTGGGTACACTTTTGTTTTTGTATTGAGTTGGGTCAATAAAAGCCCACTCTTTCTACCTTTATCAATGGATGTGTTTATTCATGTTTCTTATTTTAGGAATAGAATGAGTGGTAGCTAATTTTAGTTGACAATTTTCTCCAACAGATGAGTAGTTTGGTGCGAACATTGTTTTAGTTTATTAGGTACACTTTTTGTTTTTATATTGAGTTGGGTAAAGCTCACTCTTTCTACCTTTATCAATGGATGTGTTCATTCATGTTTCCTATTTTAGGAATAGAATGAGTGGTCGCTAATTTTAGTGTAGAGAGTGAGGTTGATGGTTTATGTGCTAAATGCCTTCTAAGTGGATTCATAAAATATGGAAATAATGATGCAATCAAGTTGGACTTAAGCTAACTACCATTAATAAGCTTAGAGGACTCAAACACTTCTATATAGTAAAGAGCGTGCTCTTGAAATTATTGCATTGTTATTTGGTATTGTGTTGTATATTTTCGAAGTTTTGTTGTAGCCTTTTCATTAACCTTGATTACATGTACACTCATCTTAATGTGGATGTTAGAAGGCTAACACTAATAACAACATAGATCCATCTTAAACCGGGATCTACCAAGCACCAAGAGGGATCCGTGTAAATTTTTTTTACTTGTTCAAAAAAATTACACCTCAAGAATTTTGATCCCTTTGATGCTTGGTAAAGTCTTCTTTAAAATGGATTTGTTTAACTACTTTTCATTTGGTTTTAATTTTGTATATTGTATGAGTTGACATACTTTTCTTAATTACTTTTTACTTTTGGTAATGTAACATAAAGTTATGTTATGTGACAACATCTTTCCCCATACTAGGTGTAAAGCACCTACCTACTCTTGGGTGCAATAAAAATGTATTAATGTATATAATCTTAATGTATATTTTTGCATATAAAAATTCATGTATATGATTTTCTAATTTTTGCATAAGAGGTATAATTTTCACAACAATTTCTAGTAATTTGTAAATTTCATAGCATATCATCATATTCGTTAAATGCAATTTTACAAAATATCCTTATATCTGTTAAATACAATTTTAAGAGAAATCATAATATATTACCTTAGGTAATTGTTTGAATTAGCTATATATATATGCATCATAGTGGAGCCCAGATGGGGAAAAGCGTATATCTGTCCCATAAAAATAAAAATAAAAATAAAATTGTAGCATGTGTTGTACTTTAGTGATAAAAGGTTTGCAGATTTTATCCCTCTCGACGCTTTGTAGAACTAGAATTATATGGGTCGTGTATGGGTCTATACTAGTAGCAGTGTTTAGTCATGTTACACAAACTATGATTAATCCCCCCGGCTAACTAGTAGCCAAATTGCTAGTTATAGGGAACTTATGGGGTTTCCTAGCCTTATGTGTTGGCAACTCAAATAACAACAACAATAGTCACTAACAACCTCTAGGATTCATTTTCCAGCACTCACAAATTGTTTCTTTCCTCAAGTCCTCTTCCAAGTGTCAATAACCAACCCATGTATCATCTCCCAAAAATCCTCTTTTAACCTCCTCTTTCCACTGCCTTCCTCCCTTCTCAAGAAGAGCCTTGGAAAGTTCCAAAATCATATAATAATATCTTACCTACCATCCTAATGGTCTAGCAACCCACTCAACATGGCAAACTCTCACATTAATTCGATCCATAACTCATAAATCCAAATGAAATAATAAAAGATCTCCTATCATAATTATTCTTGAGCAAGTCAAATATATCTCACGTGAATGTATGTTTGATATACATTAAATGAATCAAACTATAAAATTTGTAGTGTAGAGCCATCTAATTCCGGTTCTACAAAACACTAAGAGGGATTAAATTTGCAAAACTTTCACCACCAAACTACAACACACATCTCTTTCACCACTATGTTACAACACACTCACTAATGCATGCATTCTTTTTTTTAATGGGACAGACAAACACTTGTCCCCATCTACGCTCCACTATGATGCATGCATTATTTTTTTTAATGGGACAGACAAACACTTTTCCCCATCTAGGCTCCACTATGATGCATGCATTCTTTTTTTTTCTATTTTCTTTTTTCTTTGTTTATGGGACAAATGGACATTTCTACCCCACCGACCCCCTCCCACCCCTAGGTTATAGAAATGCGCCTTCTCGGTGCTTTGTAGAACTAGAATTAGATGGGTCTATAATGGTAGCAGTCCAATCCTTAGTCATGTTACACAAACTAGTTTTAATCCTCCCAACCAACTAGCAACCAAATTGCTAGCTCTAGGGGACTTATGGGGTTTCCTAGCCTTATGTGCTAGCAACTCCAATAACAAAAACAACGGTTGCTAACAACCTCTAGGATTCATTTTCCAACGCTCACAAATTGTTTCTTTCCTCAACTCCTCTTTCAAGTGTCAACAACCAACCCATGTATCATCTCCCAAAATCCTCTTTTAACCTACTCTTTACATCGCCTTTATCTTTTCTCGAGAAGGGCCCTAGAAAGTTCCAAAATCATATAATAATATCTTACCTACTCTCTTAATGGTCTAACAACCCACTCAACAAGGCAAACTCTCACATTAATTTGATCCATAACTCATAAATCCAAATGAAATAATCAAATATTTCATATCATAATTATTCTTGAGCAAGTCAAATATCACTCATGTCAATGTATGTTTGATATACATTAAATGAATCAATTTATAAATGACATGCAGTTAAGAAATAATGATAATTAAATGAAATGCACGGAAATATAATGTAATTAATACAATACAAATGAGATGTAATTAATACTATGGCAATGTAAATAAACCAACATGAAATGTTATTAATGATTAGAATACTATAATTTAATCATTATTACAACCATCAACCATATTGGTAATAACAATTTAATAACGAATAAATATTGACTAATACTAATGTGCATGTGTAAGGTATGTATGTGTGGTCAATGTACACATAGCTTGTGCATATACTATAAGTAACCATAATTGCATCTAATGTATAGTTGTTGAATGACAAGGCAACAATAATCATGTGCAAGACAATAATTCAGTAATCACAACACTATGCAATTTTATTAACTAAGTCACAATACACAAGCACTAATCAAACATTATACTTAGGTTTACCTTAATGAATTTAATAATGATTTACAATTGAAAGGATCCAAGTACAACTAAAGTGACATCTAAAATCCCAACCATATCCTTATTATTCTAAATCATCATTCTTTCATATCCTAAAGTGACATCATTCTTTTACTTCCTACCACTCCTCTATTGGAATATCCTAGAGCGTCAACTATATTTACATGACCCCAGATATAACATGAAAGCAAAAGCATAGACTAAATCAACCTAATTTCCCCAATATGCAACCACAATCGTCATCACACAAATTAGAGAGCATGACTTAACACAACCCTCCCATGACTCCAAGTTTCAGAGGATGAATAGTGGGAAATAACTCCGGTCTCCTAATAGAACCAAGGTGACACCCTATCAGTAATCACACCATGTTGATATTGTTGTGCTTAGAGTTGCTTCATCGAATTATTAGCTTGGGTAACCTAGTTTCTTGCATAAACCAGCACTAACCCACTTATAATAGCAATGTATTGAACCAATAAATAAATTCACAAATTAATGCATCATAACTTACCCTTTCTTTGTTGATGTCGAGGGCTTCATGGCAACTTTAGTATCACAAATTCTTGGATATCACTTAGCCTCTCTAGCATGTAGGTTGGTCTTATCCAAAACATAAGATCATGCATATTCATTCACTATTTTCAAGTAATTACAAAATTTATTAACTATTAGTGAATATAAACAAGCTAATCTAACCACCATATGTATGGTGTCCTTTTCCATTTAATCATAATGTGCATTAGTATCTATGTATCTATCATTCTATTAAATTTTGTATACTTAAAGCAAATCATATAACTATCATCATTAATAAGATAAACGAAAATCCTAAAACTATCATCATTAATAAAATAAACAAAATGTCAAAATAAAATTGTTGCATATAGATAAATTCATAAATCCATACATATAGTTTTCTCAAATAAATTGAGTCCAATAATAATAAACAAATATATATATATATATACAAAAAATCTTAATGTTGTTTTACTATCTATTCAAAAATATGACACGTTACATTACATTAATTCAACTTTGCTTTATTCATCAATTGTAACTTCCAATGCCCATCTAGGATTATTTAGGATTGCTTTTATTCCAAGCTTTTTTCCTACACTCGAAATGATCCTCCGTATGCTTCTTGTATTGTTGATTTATTCATTAGTTGTAACGTCCAATGCCCATCTAGGATTATTTAGGATTGCTTTTATTATAAGCTTTTTTTCCAAAGTGGAAATAATGCTCCGTGTTAATAGATAAAAAGTATGCTTAAGTTCAAGAACTTTGACATAGGAGGTGGGGATGTGGTGGCTCTAAAGTTAATGAAGTAAAGTTCTTTTCATTCAATGTGTATTTCTATAAGTTTATATTTTTTTTTTCATTTTTAATTTTGGTATTTTTTTAAACATAAGTTTATATATATATATATTTGGGATAATGTTAAGGAACCATATTTATTTAAAAGTGTATAAATGTTAAACGCTGAGTTTGAAAAAAAATTCGCTTCAAGATTTTAAAAAAAATTTGTAGGTTGCTTTGCCTCTAGATTGATCATCTCGAGCTTTGTGTTTTCCTGTGCTTGTTTGCGGCTGGGAGACTTCTAGCTATGGATTTTGGAGTTGTGTTTGTAGCTTGGAGGGGGGGATTTTCTTTTCTGTCTCGGTGAGTGTGGTCTGCGATCCCCAGTGTGTTGTGGTCGATTTGGTGCAGCCTTCTGCTAGATCGGGTCATTGTTCATTGGAGGTGGCATTCTTCACTGCTTTCCCAAGCAATTGCATCCCTTCAGCTTCAGTTAAGTTGTCTTTTTCTTGAAGAGTATTGATCTCTAATCCAAGATGTCTCTGAGCTCTATTCAGACTCTTGTTTCTTGAGATCTTGAAGGGTGCTCGTGCCATCTTTGGCTGAGATTCTTAGTTGGTGTTTCAGGCTCCCCGCCTTTGGTGTGCAGGGCTCTGATGCTTCTTTCTTTGGAATCTTGTTAAGTTTGCTAGTATTTCAGGTCGTGGTCAGAGGTGTTTGGCTTTGTTCTGGTTAGTTTTTTCTGGAGTTTGGCCTTTTGGCCTAGTGCCTCATGGAATCCAGGAGGGATCCTCCTCTACCTCTTCCCCCAGATCTTGATGCATTTAAGAGATTGATTGCTTCCTATGGGAAGAGGAAGGGGGGCCCTTTGCAGAAATTTGTTAAGAAAGTTGGCATTCCTTCAGTTGAGCTTCCTGTAGAACGGACCTGTCGATCGGCTCTCAGCCTTGTTGAGCATGGTCTTATTGGGCAATTCACAGGGCTCTGGCCATCTCTAAAGGCTATTGATGGTTGGGTGCAGAGAAACTAGAGACCCTTAGTATTTGAAGGGATTAGAAGTCACTTTGTAGGAAGAGGGTATTACGTATTTGTTTTTGACATTGCAGAGGATCGAGATCTCATCTTTCGAAATGGTCCATACTTTATGGGCCCTCAGAGGCTTTATATAAACAAATGGAGTCCAGACTTTGACCCTACTCAAGATGTTCCGTCGACAGTCCCTGTATGGGTAAGACTTCCCCATTTACCCTTGCATTGCTAGAGTTCATAATCCCTTCAGGCCATTGGAAACAAGCTCGGTAAATATATTGACAGGGTAGAAAAGAAAGACCAATACTCTTGTGCAAGAATCTGCGTTGAGGTTGACTTGGAAATAGGTCTTCCTGAGACAATTAACCTAATATTTATTAATTGGTCTCATATCCAGGAGTTAGATTACGAACAAATTCCATTCAAGTGTCGTTTCTGTCAAGACTACGGTCATTTTTCCCAAAATTGCAAAAACAAATCAAAAGATGATCTTAAAAAAGAAAAGACCTAGTAGACTCAAATTTAGAAGTTAGGTCAATCTAATCAGGCCAAAAGAAAGATGGGTAATAAAGGAAAGGTTAAGAATGGAGTCCATGTAGTTGGGAAGAATGTCCAGGCAGCATAAAATCCTATTATAGCTTCCAATAAATTTGTTGTTTTGAGCTCCACGGAGGATTTGGCCATTCTAGAAGAAGGTGAATTGCATCATGTGCAGGATGCTGAAGCTGAAGCAAATGTAGAATATTCTAATATAGGTTCTCATAAATCTGTTGTCTTGAACTCTGTGGAAGAATATAGTTAATTTAGAAGAAGGAGAACTGCATCATTCAGTGGAGCAATATGATATACCTAAAGCAATCTCAGGTCTAATGAATCTAACTGCAGCAGTTTGCTCAGAGTCACCGAGAGATGTTGAATTCTTGCACCAAAATATTCCTTCCCTAAATGGAGCTAAATCCTCTCCTTCATATGCAGATATTGCTAAGAAGAAACAGATCGACAGCTCAGGTTCTTCTAGTGATGATTCTATTGAGAAACTCTCCAAAAAAGGCTGGCAGGAAATCTAGAAAGGAAGCTAGAGAAGAAGAGGTTGAGTGTTATACACCTGAATGGCACCTCTCCGTCCGAGTGCTGACACCCCTCATGTTGGCACACAAAAGGACACTTATGGATAGAGGTTTTCCCTAAACACTATAGCTTGACTTGTCATGAAATACATTCTCCCTTCATCCACCTAGTTACTTTGCCATTTTTGCCATGTTGAGATGTCTTCGCGACTCTCTTTATAGACAACTCGCACATCATTCGCGAGTCTCCTTTGTAGCAAGTTGCGAATCCATGTATTCGCGGGTTGCGCTTATACATAGTCACGAATCACTCGCGGGTTTCTCTACTACAGACCCGCGTATGTGCATCTTAACATTAAAACATAAAAACACGTGCTAATGGGAGATTAGTTAAGTCATTTAACTTAATTTCCTTAATTGCTATAACCTCCCTAACTTTCAAGAACTGCCTTATTTCACCCATATAAATACAGGCCTTGGGGAAGGGGATGGAGATCTATACTTGGAGAGCAAAGTTATGCTGGTGGATTGTTTGCAGAATTCTTTGGAGCAGTGAAACTCATAATCCTTTGGTTGCAGAGGAATCCTTGTCTCAGACGCTGGGTTGTAACCTTAACTCTTTCCGTTATTGATAATAAAGAGATTACTTCTTCCATATGTGTTTCATGTGTTGTATATTGGTAAATGTTTATGTTTCAGTATGATATATGATTTGCCTAACCTGCATATATATATATGAATCATCTTCTATCTTTTAAGTGTTTCTTGACAGGTGAAAGAGCAACAATCCTGAAGACTTTGGAAGTGGAACAGAGAGGAAGAGGATAAGCAAGGATCGACCTTCGTTTAACAAGTAAGTCCTTCTAACCCTCCTATTTCCTATTCTGTATTTTAGAAGTTAGTTGTCTACAAGTGTTTGAGTATGTTGGTAACCCCAGACCTATGGTTATTAGGTGCATAACCCTGTACAACACCAAGAGACCAAAGATGCAGGGAAGCCAATCCACTATCAAAATGTCATATGGCAGGAGCAAGAGGAAAAGACCTCTAAAGGGAGTGATAACCCCCTCTCACCCAAGTAAGTAATGTAGATTACCTCTTGGAATTGCAGGGGATTGGGGATCCCATCCAAAGCTAATGCAGTTAAAGATTTAATGAAAATGGATAGTTCTGATCTTCTCTTGCTGCAAGAGACCAAGATAGACGAAGGCTCGCTTCTCCTCTTAAGCAACTCTAAATGGAAATTGACCTCTAGTAAGGCTGTCAATGCTAGAGGTACCTCTAGGGGCCTCGTTACTCTATGGAGTGAAGAAAAATTTCACCTTAAAAGATGGTTTGTAACTCAACATTGGATATTTACTGAACTACTTCATTTTCCAAGTAAGATCTCTTTGGCTCTTTTCAACCTCTATGTTCCTATTAATTTTAATGAAAAGAAATAATGTTGGAAGTCTTTATTAGATTTCTTAGACTTCAATTCTCCTTCAAATTCCATCATAGCTAGGGATCTCAACATAATGTTAGTCCCGAATGAGAAAAATGTGGAACCGTTGGTAAGGACTTCTTTCAAGAATCGGTTGAGGCATTGATTCAAGCATGAGATCTAATCGATTTTAAACCAAAGAAAGGACACTATACATGGTCAAACAATAGAATTGGGGCAGCCAACATCGCTGCACGACTTGATATATTTTTGGTGAACAACTCACTGATGGACGGGAACTTTGTTATTTCTTCTAAAATATTGGCCAAACTATCATCTAATCATCATCCCATTTCCCTGGTGATTGAAAAGGAGGACAATCTTGGTACTATGATTCCATTTCGTTTCATCCCTTTATGGATCGAAAGAAGTGGATTCTTTGACACTATGGTTCAAGCATGGACACAGTATGTGGTTGGGTCACCCAATTACGTATGGGAACAAAAACTTAAAAATACCAAGTTTGCACTGAAAAATTGGATAAAAAATCCCCATATCACACCAACTAGCAGCATATAGTCGAAAGTTATTGAGTTATCAGAGTTCCAATTTGAAATGGAAGATCGAGAAATCACAAAATCACAGCTTGTTCTCGAACAGTCTGCTCAATTCAATACCTCTCAATCTTTCAGACAGGAAGAGGAATTTCTAAGGCTGAAATCTCGAAGTCTATGGCTGCAAGCGGGAGACAAAAATACAGCTTTCTTCCATCGCCAATGTAGATCCAGAATGTCAAGAAATCGTATTTCTGAAATTTCCTTAGGGGATGGGGAAATTATCAACGGCCATGTCCAGCTAAAGCAAGCTGCCAGAAGTCATTTTCAGCTCTTGTTTCAGGAGGATGGTCTCTCTGATGAAGAAGGATCTGTTGATTTTTTGGAAAACATTCCTTCTCTTGTCAGCTTAGAGGATAACAAAGTTATATTGGATCCATTCTCTGAATAGGAAGTTATGGAAGTCATTTGGGCAATGGAGCCAGATAAAGCTCCGGGTCCCGATGGTTTTTCCTTCCACTTTTACAGATCCTGTTGTAATATAATAAAATCAGACTTGATCTGTATGGTATCAACCTTCCATAAAAAAGCTAAAGTTGGAGGGAATACTAACTCCACCTTCCTTGCTCTAACTTAAGGAAGCTAATCCATCTTCTTTCGACGGGTTTAGACCTATTTTGTCATGCAATGCCTCTTACAAGATTCTAGCCAAACTTCTAGCTAATAGATTCAAGCCTATGCTAGGTAAGCTGATATCTCCTCTCCAGGGGGTTTTGTAAAAGGCAGGCACTTAATAGATAATGTAATTCAGGTTTAAGAAGCCCTTCGTTCAACTCTCCAAAGAAAGGATAAAGGAATGCTTATCAAACTTGATATGAAGAATTCCTTTGATAGAGTAAATCTCCCCTTCCTCTGTCGGGTCCATCTCTCTTTTGGTTTCAACTTGGAGTTTGTAAATTTGATAAAAACATGCATAGACAGACCTTGGATTGCGCCACTTGTCAATGGTAGACCAACATAATTTTTTCAAGCTACAAGAGGTCTACATCAAGGGTGTCCGCTATCTCCTTTTTAACACATCTTGATGGTTGAAACTCTCAGCATAAAACTAACAGTTGAAAAGGAAGCTGGTTTCATTCCTGGTATAAAAATTGCAAGGGGGTTTGATCCAATAAACCATGCCCTCTTTACCGACCATTCTCTCCTTCTTGAAGGGGCCTCACTAAAGATTGTCCAGGCCTTCAAAGACATTCTTCAATCTTAATGCCTTATCTCTGGAGATCCGATCAATGACAAAAAGTGTTGTTTATGGATGGAATGTTGATCATGTCTCTATTACTCGAATCGCAAACTCCTTGGGATTTCCTAGTTTTGATAAATGGGAGAAGATAAAATATTTGGGACTACCTTTAACTCTTGGTTCTAGCCCTCCCTCCCTACGGCTCGATGTATTAGCTAAGATCATAGCCAAAATAACTTCTTGGGGTGTTTAGTGGCTAACCAAGGCCGGGAAACTGATTTTGATTAAGGAAGTTCTTTCCACCCTCCCTATCTTTCAATCCTCCCTCCTCCTTGCCTCGAAGTCTATTTCTTCTCAGATTTCTAAAATTCTGCGAGATTTTCTATGGAACAGAGGAAAAGATAATCAGACTAAAATGCATCTAGTAAGTTGGGAAATACTAAAAAGACCTATTCCAGAGGGTGGTCTTCAAATCTGTGGTCCTGGTCTGGCTAATATGGCACTGGGAGGCAAACTTCTTTCGCAGCTTTACGCAGATAAAAATCACCATGATAGCAATATTTTTAGGATGAAATACCTAAAGGGCAACTCTTTGAGAAATTTATCCACTTCCTCATCTCCTACATGAACATTTATCTGGAATCTATGCAAAAAAGGTTTAGATAAATTCAATCAACAACTCTATAGAGTTCTAGGTAACGGGAAGAAGATCCGTTTGTGGGTGGATAAAATATCAGGTAATACCCCCCTCTCTGCTGTAACCATGTTAGATGAGATCAAGGACTGGCTATCGAACAAAGGATTGCTCCGGTTGGCGGATGTCTACTCTTAGGATGGTAATGGAAACTGGGTTGACGAGTCTTTTCCTGAACTTCCTGACCACCTTGTCACCCAAAATTTTGTTTTGCTTACCACTCTAACTGGTCTAGCTCATGTTCATATGTCCTTCAAAGATGAATGGGGTTGGGATATTTCTGGTTCCTATTCAATTGCTAAAGGTTATCTGGAATTACAACAGAACTCGAATGATTCATGCCTTCCTCCTGCAATTCAAAAATCGGTTTGGTCTTCCTTTTGCATTCCCAAAGTCAATTTTTTCTCTTCGCTGGTCTTGCATAATAAATTGTTGGCAGGTGAAAATATTGTTAAGCGTGGCTTCCACGGTCCCTTCAGGTGCTGTTTTTGCACCTCTGTGTTTGAAACATCTGACCATCTATTCATTGAATGCAATTTCTCATTAGCAGTTTGGGAGCTCGTACTCCACGGCCTTAATTGCCATGTTCTTACCCAATATTCAGTCGTCCTACTCTATCAACTCTGGATAAATCGGAGTCCAACTTCACATGGAGTCAACAATGATTGGTTTAACCTCTAGTAATAGATCCTGAGAGTAATTTGGTGGAATTTATGGATCTCCAGGAATAATCTAATTTGCAGCAATTAGTCTGTTACTCCCCAGGTCGTGGCTGGAAAAATCAAGCGGCACTTCGCTGAATCGACTGTCAATTTGAGGTCTCCTTCCACGCTATCTTCAGAAATATCTAATTGGATTGGCTCAATTCCGTCTAGATTGTCAAAAAAGGTATGTATCAAACCAACTAGTTCTCCTTCATGGCGAATTCATGACACCGACGATGATTTTAATTCTTGGTGGACTAGTTCTTCTTCAACAACTATTTTTTTTATGGAACATCTAAAGGAAATCCCGGAGTCTCGAGAGCTGGGGGTCTGGTGTTCTCTTCAGACAAGCCGATTAAAACCAGTTTTAGCTGGGGCCTTGGGTTCATGTTGAATAAACAGGCTGAAATTTATGGCCTTCTTAAGGCATGTCAAATCGCTAAGGAGTTCGGCTACAAGTCAATCCAAATCTTTGACGATTCAGAGCTTTTGATCAAAACTTTAAACTCTATAAATTAATTTTGTAATTCTGATTTAAACAACATTTTAATGAGAGTTCAGAATTTTTTTAAAGATTTTCAAAGGGTTCAATATTTTCACATTCTTCGGGAGCTCAACATTGTGGCTGATGATTTAGAAAATAAGGCTTGCCAGCTGGCTCAAGGTCACCTCAGCATTAATGGAAAAACCAGTTCCTATCTTTCTATTCCTTAATTGTAATTAATCAAGTTGTAATTAGTCTCTATGGAAGATATCTCTCAAACTGTTAGATATCTTGTAAATTCTGATTTTTTCGAAGTCATTCTTATGATTACTGTGTAATTGGATGATTGACAATTGTCATTTCAGTCCTGCATCCTTCCTAAAAAAAAAAAAATTACCGTTTGAGTTAAAAAAATAAAAGTGTATAAATGTTGGCCAATCTTACCAGTTCTTAAAATGTTAACGATAAAATATTTGGCGATATTTTTCTAAAAAAAAATCAATTTCTAAGGATTATATATCCTTTATATAATAATTTGGCAATTTTCAAAGTGAAAAAATTTCACCCCATCAAAATTGGGGGAAATAGGGCTTCAAAAAATGAAAATTGGCAAATCTTTTTTTAGGAAAAAATATGGAAAAATAAACCATGGGCTAATTTCGCCCCTAAAATTATCCTTGAATTGTCTTCCTTTATTATTTTGTTGAATATTATTATAACTACAAATTATTTTCATCTCAATGTGTTATGATGTATTTAAGGTCAAAATAGGGTGACAACTAAACAACATTATGGCCTAGTATGTATTACTTTGCTTATTATTTATTGGATTCAACTTGGCTGAGAAAACTATATTTGTTGATTTATGAACCAACCTATATATGGAAATTATGTTTTATCTTTTATTTCAATGATGATGACAATTGTGTGATTTATTTCCAACATGCAAAACTAAATAGACATATAGGGCAATGGATACTAATTTAAGTTATGATTAAATGAGTCAATGGATGCCATGCACATGCTGAATATATTAGCTTGTTTACATTTTTTAGAGTTGATAACTCGACAATTACTTGGAAATAGTAAAAGATTATGCATGATCTTATGTTTTGATGAGACAAACCCACATGTTGGAGGGGATAAGTAATTGCCAGATACTTGTGGTAATAAAGTGACCCTGATGTCGTTGACATCAAAAGAGAAAATGGTAAGCTATGAAGCATCAATTCATGAATTCAATGTTAGTTTGATACATTGCTATGATATGTGGGCTACTGCAAATTTTTACATGAAACAAAGTTTCCCAAACTAGTAATTTGATGATGCAACTCTAAGAACAACAATAGCAACACAATGTGATTATTGTTATGGTGTTAACCCTAGTTTCATTAAGAAGGTTGGAGATATTGCCCATTGCTTATCCACTGAAACCTAGAGTCTTGGGAGGTTCATGTTATGCCATGCTCCGCAGGTTGTGTGATGGTTACTATTATTTGCTCGTTAGGGAAGTTACGTTGATTTAGTCAATGCTCCCACTTACAGGTTATATTTGGGGTTAGGTCAATATAGTTGACTCTCTAGCATATTCAAGTAGAGGAATATATATGAAATGGATGTAGTTTATGAAGGAAGAATGATTCATGGTAGTAAGAATGTTGTTTGGGAACTAGAGATGCAACTTTAGCTTTGTATTGGGTTCCTTTCATCTTTAAATAATTTGTTTAATTAACTTAAGGATAAATCTAGGTATAATGTTCAATTTGTATTGGTGTATTGTGACTTAGTTAGTAAGATTATATAATGTTAGGTTGATTGGATTATTTCCTTCCATTCATGGTTATGATTCTTCAAGAAATATGCATTAGAGGTGGTGATGGTTATCTTCAGTACACGCACAAGCTATGTGTACGTTGGCCATGCATACATACTTTACACACATACACTAGTATTAGTTAATATGTATTAGCTACTAAACTAATGTTATTATTAATGGTTAATGTGTGATGGGTCCAACAAGGGTACTTAAAATATATAATTATAGTTAACGTTTCATTGGGTTAATTTGCATTTCAAATATATTCATTTAACTTTAGTTTGTATAAATTGTATCTCATTATATTTTCCAACGAGAGAGAGTACTAAGCACGAGAGCTCTAAGAACTAGTTGCGATAGTCTTGGGTAGAGTTTTAGAATGGAATCAGTTGGAGATGAGAGTCTACCCCCTACTCTAGATGAAGCGACCTTCAAACATCTTATCACTTCAATGCAGAAATTGAGATCAAGGTTGAAAGCCTCTCTCTTTGTTCTCTTCATTAAGAACACATGTATTCCCAAGGTTTCATTACCCATTACAATAGCCATGAAGAATTCTTCGGTAATGTTTGAATGAGGTCCAATAGGTCAATTTACAGGATTTGGACTTCTCCTAGATCTATCGAGATCTGGATTCAGAAAAATTGGGAATGTCTCATCAATGGTAGGATGACACATTTTTATAGCAGGGGTTTCTATGTCTTCTTGTTTGAATTCAAAGATGATAGAGACTTGATTTTTAGAAGTGGACTATATTTATTTAGCAACAAAGGCATGTATCTCAATAGATGGACACTTGACTTTGAGCCAAAATCAGATATTCCATATGTTGTACCAGTCTGGGTAAGAATGTTACATCTTCCCAGGGGTGGCAGGTGCGGAGGGGATCCTGTTGGATCCGAGAGGACATGTTGAACAAACCTTCGCTTGGGGTCTTGGACATAGGACCAACAATGAGGCCGAGTGGCTGGCTCTTCTACAGGGAATGAAATCATTAGCCAACATAGATCTCTCCAAGATTGCAATTTTTAGAGACTCTCAACATGTCATATTCCAGACAATCAATGGATACACCACTGGCTCCATTAAATGTCGTCACTTGCACAACAAAATCATTCCTCTAATGAACAAGTCCTATGAATTTTTCCAGATCCTTCGCACTAACAATTCAACAGCGGATGCCTTGGCAAACATGGGGGCCTCCCTCCCACCAGGTCAAATTTGTCTGAATGGACAAGCTCCTCACCTCAAACCTATTCCTTAATGGTTCTCTGGGATTCATGATTTTCCCCACAATGCCTATGGTTTTCTCCCATGGAAAATCGTGAATTTCCTAGCACTCTCCCTAAAGGCCTCATCGGAGCCCTCACCCATTCCACCCCTTATCACTCCAACCTTACCCATCCCAACCTTATTTCCCCTTATCCCTCCATCCCCCCTCACTCCACTGCCTCATGCCTTCCTTTCCTCACTGGCATCCACCATGCGATCCTTCCCGAAGGGTCTTCAGCCTTTAAGTGTTGTCCCACCTCCCTCCACCCTCCCGCCGCGTGGCCTCAACACTGCACTCACCTCCCCTCGAGCTCTGCAGGATTTATTGTTCACCTTCCCCGGGTTAATTGCACCCTCCCCTCACACGGTCCAGGTCTTTTCGCTCCCTCCACTATGTCTTCCTCACGGAGCCACTCCATTCCTCATTCCACTCCTGGTTTTGGTTCTATCCGTTATTTGATATCTCCGGAACGCATCCTTTTGGATGTTATTACAAGTGTTGACGAAGGCTGGTTACAGGAAGTCTCGTGGGAAACTCTTCCTCTCACAAGGGATTTCGTGAAGGAAAGACTGGCTCTCACAACCTTCTCCACCTGTTCATGCAGTACACTTTTTGGAAATTCTTTGTGGTTTTTGAATTCTGATTCTGGTCCCGGCCTCTCCACCGAAACTCAATCCCTCACTGCTGAAAGCAACTCGATTTTGGGTTGTCACTGCTCAGGGTGGGAAGTAGGTGTAGTTGGCACATTATCCTACCGAAGCAAGGCTGATTGAGACTCCCTCCTGTGAGAGCTCAATACTCTCAAGCTGATTCTCAGTGGTCTCTCTATAGAAGAACAGGCCTACATGGTCGCTGGTACAGTTTGTGCTCTCCACAACAACTTCTTCGGCATTGGAATCTCTCCCGGCCAAGGCAGAATGTCGCAGGCTAACGAGAACGCTGGCATAGCAGATTTGAAGAAAAACCTTAGGCGTCTCTACGAAATGATGGCCATAGGCATAAAAGATAGCAAGGAAATTGCTCAAGAGGTCAAGAGCATGGGGGAAGTGGTCAGCTATACATCTCTGCAAATTAGTAACCATGATGCAAGGATTGATGACAATGAGAGTAACCTCAGAGAAATGATGGGCAAGGTGGATAGAATCCAAGAATACCTCCAATTCTTGATAAGCATGAACCAATGTAGCAAGGCCTTCGAAACTCCAGCAGCAGCAGCGCACCCCATGGAGGAGGAATCGGTTGTCCAGCCTATGAAGCCCCCAGGCAATCCTTAAATGGTTTCTTAAGTTTTTTATGTTTTATTGCCTTTTACTTTGCAGGTAGTTTATAAGGGTATACACTACCCCAAGAAATAGATGTTTTGTAAAAACTCTTTGTGGAGTTCTTTGGTCATCCCCATGGACTAGTTTTGTTTTCTGCATTTTTGAACTTCAAGAACTCTCTATTCCCGCTCTTATTTTGTAATGAATGGCTGTGCATAGCCTGTTTTATATAAACCTTTCTTAGTTTCTGTTAAAAAAAAATGTTACATCTTCATCTTCATTATTAAGGAGATGACTCTCTGAGAGATATTGGAAACAAGTTGGGGAAATATATTGATAAAGAAAAACCTAATCAAGCAATGTTTTAGTGTGCAAGAATTTGCATCTAGGTATATATGGAGAAGGGACTTAAGCAATTCATCTAGTGTTGGATAACTAGAGTCATATTCAACAATTAGACTATGAACATGTACTTTTCAAGTTCAAATCACGTCATTCCTACAAACACTTTGCAAAAGATTGCAATAAAATTGGAAATAAAGTATTTGATTCTCATAAACAATATGGAAATTGGTAAACTATGAGCAAGAAAGCCAAGAATGTATCAACTTCAAGTGCAAAAGATATTATGTCCTTTTCAAATTTGGTTGTAATCATGGGGAACCCCCGTATAATCATGATGAATAGGTTTGAAGCTTTGAATTAGGAAAGCCAAGGTGGATTAATTGAGGTAGAAACTTCACAAGTGTTGGATCTTGGGACAGCTCTGCCTTTGAGTCAATATGATATTCGAAAGGACTTTATAAGACAATACACTCCTTGTAGCTTCATTGAGGTAGTGCCCCCTCAGGTGAAAGAACTTGGTTATGCATTTCCTCCAAGATTGACATCCATTATGTATGGATTATCCATGCCCTTGTCTAAAGGAATAAAAGAAGAAAACTCATAAGATTTATTAGAGGAAGGAGAAGTAAGTCAATAAATGTGGGTTATAGTATCAGGGGTGGTTACTAGAAAGCAAGCAAAGAAGGATTTAACAGAAGAAGATCGAGAAGGAGCCGAGGGAGAAGAAAAAAACCCGAAAAAAGGAAGAAAGCCTAGAAAAGAAGTGTGTGATGAGGTCGCACACCAAGAAAAAATGCTCGGGCTCCAGACAACATTGTAGCACTCATTGATTTCAGCAAGTAAGACTAAAATTCTAGGGGATCCGGTAATTCCAAGTTCACAAAAAGGAGGGTCCATCAAGACACTAGTTAAATAATGAACACGGTCTCCTGGAATTGTAGAGGGATGGGAAGTAAGGGAAAAGAAGAAGCTACCAGACATTTAATAAAGAGGAAAATGCCTACAATGTTTCTATTTCGGGAGACTCAACTACCAAATAATGGCATGTAATCAATAGGGCATAAGTAGTGGAAATATAATAGAAGTCTTGTAGTAAGTTCTAGAGGTGCATTAAGAGGGATTCACACACTGTGGGATGGGAAAAAAGCTTGAGTTAATAGAAAAGATCAAAATTGAACATTGGATCTTCAGGAATGGGTAAACATAGACACTAGAATGCATTTCAAGGTTTTCAATATATATGTTTCAACTCATTATAGGGAAAATTATTACTGCTAGAAATCCTTAAATTTTGAAAGAAACATGTTAGGAAGGGGAAATATAATAGTAGAAGGTGACTTAAACACTATGTTATCTTCAGAGAGAAGAGGACGGTCCAGTGTTTAGGACACTTCTAGAGAAAGTCTAGAGGATTTAATTATAGATTGGGAACTGATCGATATTTAGCCAAAAATAGGAAAATATACTTGGACTAATAGAAGAGTAGGATCTACAAATATCTTAGTGAGATTAGATAGGTTCCTAATAAGCAACAAATTTCTTGAGGAATACCTTGAAATATCCTCCTCTATTATTCCCTTGACTTCCTTGGACCATAGGCCAATAATCCTCTTCTTATTAAGAAAAGGAAAACTATGTTCCTCTTCCATTTGAATTCAACACCCTTCTGGCTTGATCAGATTGAGGCCATTGAAGTTATTAAATCTACCTGAAAAAAGAGAATAGAAGGATCCCAAAGCTTTATTTGGGATTCAAATCTTAAAGTTGTCAAACAAGCTCTAAAGGAATAGTCTAAAAAGTGTTATAGCGAGCCTTTTGTAGAATAAAATAAAATATATGAACAATTAGCCTCTTTTCAAAATCGGGATGAACAAGAAAATATCACCCTTCAACTGAGAACAGAGGAAAAATAAATTGATAACACGTTACAAAGCATATATAGAAAAGAGGAAGAACATTGGCATTTAAAATTGAGAAGTCTATGGCTGAAATCAAGATATAGGAACACAACCTTCTTTCATGGGCAAGCAAGATCATGGCAAAGCAAGAATAATGTTAAGGAAATTATAAATTCGCAAGGAAGTAGAATCATTGAGTATAAATTCAGAAAGGCAAAAGCTTATCAACATTTCAAAAATCTTCTATCTAGGCATCTTAAGATAATGAGGAGTTTGCTAAAGAAATGCTCGATGACATCCTTACTCTCATAATTCATATAGAGAATTCCAAATTAGATAGAAAAGTTGAGGAAAAGGATTTTTTATCAACTATTTGGGATCTGGAACTAGATAAAGCTCTATGACCAGATGGGTTCTCCATTTATTTTTACAAAAAATTATGGAGTTTAATTAAAAAACGATTTGTGTAAGATGATTAAATGGTCCCTGAAAAAAGCTAGGTTGGGAGGAAGCAAAAAATCTTCCTTTTTTTCCCTTATTCCAAAAGAAAGGAATATGGTATCCTTTTCTCATTTAAGACCAATTTCCTTGTGTAACTACTCTTACAAAATCATAGCAAAGATTATATTAAACTGGATAAAGCCTGGTTTGAACCATCTAATCTCAAATAATCAAGAAGGATTCATATTCAAAAGGAAAATTCCTAATAACATCATCCTTGTGCAAGATGCAATTCATTCTAGTAAGTCTCAGAAAGAAAGAGAAAGGGATGGGCATAAAAATGGACACAACCAATGCATTTGGTTTCTCTAATTTGTTTATAAGTTGGATTAAAGTGTGTATTCAAATCCTTACATAGTTCCTTTATTAAAGGGTAGACCTACTAATTTTTTCAAAGGGGAAAGAGTGTTGAGACAAGGGTGCCCTCTCTTCCCCTTGCTGTACATTCTAATGGAGGATTCCATTAGTATAAAGTTAGAACATGAAAGACATTTGGGATCTCTTTAGAGAATAAGGATTGTCATAGGAGTCAAAGAGATCAATAATTTTCAATTTGTTTATGATACTTTGTTGCTTGGGGAAGCTTCAGGTGTGATTGTAGAGAGACTTAGAGTTGTTATGGATAGCTATTTAGGTTCTTCGGGTGGTGACACTAATAATCATAAATGTTGTGTATATGGTTGGAATGTGACAACCTATAATATGGAGAGTGTTGATAGTAAACTTGGATTCTGTTCTAAGAATGATTGAAATTCGTTCATATATTTAGGTATACCCATTTTTATTGGGAGGCCTCATTCTACAGGCTGGAAATCATTTGTGGACAAAATAATAATAAAAAGGATGGATCAATGGGGCTCATTGGTTGAATCCTGCAAGCAAAATCGTGTTGCTTTATGTCATTTTATCCTCTCTTGCTATATAGCATAACTCTGTCATGTTAGCTCCTTCAGGTATCACTAATCAAATTGATAGGCTTCATAGAAAGTTTATTTGGAAAGGGGGAAAGGGGAATTAAAAAAAAATCCATTTAGTAAAATGGAATCAAGTCATGACTCTCCTGAATAAAGGTGGACTTGTTATCAAAGAATTTGGATTGTTAAAGAAGGCCCTTAGGGCATTTTTTTTATTTGAAGATTGGTATTGGAGAGTATTCTTGGTGGAAGAAGGAAATCGTAAGGAAATATACAACCTTGAATTGAAGCAGAATAATAGACCAGGAACTGTCATGTCCCCACCCCTCTAACCAACGAAGAGGACGCAACTAACTGCTATAAAGCCAGGCAAACTAAGCCCCATGAACATAGGATATAAAATGCATTGGAAATGAAACATACACAGATGCATAATTTGTTTAATAAACAGACATTGAAATAAAATAGAATCATTCAATACATTCAGCATGTTCATCATATCATTTAAGCAATAATTACAATTGCAAAGACATAATAGACGAGAGATACTTATCTTTAACAGAAGCTTGTCTCGCAACCAGCTACATCGCTGCAACGTTCCACCCAAACATAGGCTAGTGTGCTCATCAATCACTCAGCAACACTGCCACCCTCAAGCTGGGCATGATTGCACAAGGAATAAGGGGAAACCAGCAGGCTCACATGCAGCCAAGGTTACACAAAATTCAGCCAAGCCAACACAATTGGGTTTATCAGGCTAACAGGGAGCTGGAAAGGTTGGCTACTAATCTAGTGAGCTCAATCCAAGAGCTATGGACACCTGCACCAGAACTAGCCTGACTTCTAAGAAATCCACACACACCCAACACAAGGAAGCATCCCCTTCTCTGCTGCACAGTCCCTTAGGCCATGAATTCCCTTATAGTGCTATTCAGGGGGTGTAGAGAAGAAATCCAACCCTCTAGCTCTGTCTGTGGGGCTCCTGCACACACTAGGTTTATCAAGCAAGCTCAAATCCCATTTCCACTCCCAATTCAGCTCAGGCCAAAGCCAAAATATGCACCCACAACACAATACGATTTCTGGGTTGGAGGAAAAATAGTTCCGACAACAAAACAAATTTTCAGAATGGGTAAAAATGGCCCTTTAGCAACAATTCGATTTCCAGAGACGTTTTGGCCCTAACGTGGCCAAAATGGCTCAATAACACCCAAAATCATGGGTGTCCTCTCCCACTCACTGGGCATTACCAGAAAAACAATTTCCAGCTTGGAAACAATGGAGAAAAATGCAGCAAAATGTGGGGAAGGAAACCCAACCACTGATAATCACCAAAAACGATTTCTCAGCCTGAGCAAAGTGAGGTAACAACCAAAAATGTGAATGGTTTCACACATAGGGAGTTCTGAATGTTTGAGACAGCTCACGTGAAGGAAAAATGGTGAGGAAAACATGAAAATGTGGAAGCATGGTAGAATGGCCTCCGTTTTTGGGTTTTTGCTTTCCCAACGAGTCAAAACGCGTTTCCCAACAACTGATGGCTTCTCCAATTCGAATTTTGGGCTATCATACCTTGCCCATCCCATGCAATAACCAACCCAACCAATTTCTGGCAGTAATAAATGATTGGGTGAATGAGACAAGAAAGGTAGTTGACAGTTTGATGGGTTCTCCCTCTGACATTTGGATTTTCCCCATTGGCCCAAAGGTTTTGAATATCCCCCCCTTATCCTTAGGAAATAATTCCCCTTCTCATTATTGTTGCACTGACATAGCTGGTTGTGGGTATTTTTAATTAAAATGCATATTTACATGATGTCCAAATTATTATGTTCCTAGCTAGCACAAATTACCATCGGCATCGATTTTAATTGCCGAACATATAACGTTAAATCGATGGTGGGGATTTTGCCTATAGCTCCACACCATGATTAATACAATATATACATCATATACAATTAATGCAAATGGGGTCAAAACCGGGGTGTTACATTCCCCTCCCCCTTCAATAGCACTGTCCTGAGTGATTTACAAAAATTGAACAAAAATGCTACACTGGTATTGCCTTAGTGCTTCGCAGAATTGAACAAAAACAAATGTTCCAAGCGCATGCCATCCTCCAGCTCCCATGTAGCCTCTTCAGGACCATAGTGCTCCCATTACACCTTTACCTTCCTTATGGATCAGTTCCGGAGCATTGTGACCTTCCTATCGAGGATGTGCATTGGCTCGATTCAAAACTCTCCCTCGAGTTCCACCTAAATCACATCTCAATTTATCACATGGTTAGGATCGTGTACATATTTATTAAGCAAAGAAACGTGAAAAACATTATGAACTCTAGTGCTAGCAGGCAATGCAAGTCTATATGCAACTGACTCTATTCTTTCAAGCACTTCAAACGACCTAGAATATCTAGGTGATAGCTTGGCACAACTTTCAAGTTTCAAGGAACTCTTCTTTGCCCTCACTCTAAGGTAAACATGATCCCCAACACTGAACTCTTTGTTCACCCTATGCTTATCCACATAGCTTTTCTGTCTGTCCTGGGCTACTTTCAGATTTTGCTTGATATTAACAACCTCTTGCTCCATTTCCTTGAGCAATTATGGCCCAAGCACAACCCTATTCATTGGATTATCGCATGTCACTGGTGTCCTGCACCTTCTTCCATACAAAGTTTCATATGGAATCATCCCCAAGGATGCTTGTTGTCCATTGTTGTAGGCAAACTCTACCAAGTGTAAGTAATCTTCCCACTTGGTTGGCTTGTCCATCACATACATGCGAAGCATGTCTTTATGCACTTGATTCACTCTCTCTGTCTGCCCATCAGTTTGAGGATGGTAGGCAGTGCTGAAGTTTAGCTTTTTACCCAAATATGTAAACATACCCTTCCAGAAATTGGAAGTGAACTTGACATCTCTGTCAGAAATTATTGCTTTAGGCAATCCATGCAATTTGAAAATCCCCTTCATGAAGATATTTGCAATGTCATCAGTCTTATGTGTGGATGTAACTGGTATAAAGTGTGCTACTTTTGTCAACTTTCCCACCACAACCATGATGGAATCATGTTGTCTCCAAGTCATTGGCAATCTTGTAATAAAATCCATGGAAACAACTTCCCATTTCCATTCTGGAACTGGAAAAGGTTGCAACAAACCTGTCGGGTGTTGATGTTCCACCTTCACATGCTGACATTTCATGAACCTTGAAATATATTCAACCACGTCCTTTTTCATTTGTGGCCAAAAGTATTGCTTCCTGGTTGTATCAATCGTCTTTTGATATCCTGGGTGACCAGGATATGGTGCCCGATGGATCTCATCCATAAAAACTCTCCTCAAATTTGCTATATTTGGAATATAGATTTTGTTCTTATAAGTAAGAAGTCCATCTTCTTCCAATTTATATCCCTCATACCTCTTCTCAAGACTTTGCTGCTGCAATTTGTCTTTTACCTGCTCATACAATTCATCTCCAGCAATATGATTAACAATCTGCTATCTCAAATTTGACTGCAAATACTAAGAGATGCCACGTGCATTTCCTGCACCTTTTTGCTGAGTGCATCAACTGCCTTGTTCTCCTTTCCTTTTATGTGCTTGATTTCAAAATCAAACTCACATAAAAACTCCAGCCATCTAGCTTGCCTAGCATTTAACGTTGGTTGATCAAACAAGTACTTCAGACCACAATGGTCTGTCCTTAGCTCAAATCTCCTGCCCATCAAGTAATGCCTCCACACCTTGAGAGCATGTACTATGGTTGCAAGCTCGAGATCATTAGTGGCATAGTTCTTCTCATGCTCCTTCAACTTTCTTGACTCATAACATATCACGTGGTTGTCCTGCATAAGAACTCCTCCTAGTCCTTATCTACATGCATCAGTAGACACTACAAAATATTTTTCAAGGTCTGCAACTTTCAATACTGGTGCACTTGTGAGAATATTCTTCAATCGTTGGAAGCTTTCTTCACACTTCGATGTCCATTCAAACTTTATACCCTTCCTTTGCAAGGAAGTGATGGCATGTGCAACCTTGGAGAATCCTTCAATGAATCTCCTGTAATATCCTGCAAGTCCCATAAAAGATCTTACATCTGTCACATTCCTCGGAGTAGGCCAATTCATAATGGCCTCAATTTTCTCAGGGTCTACTGATATACCCTCTTCTGAGATAATGTGACCTAAACACTGAAATTTATCTCTATAGAAGTCACACTTGCTCAACTTTGCATACAATTGATGCTCCCTGAGCAATTGTAATGTCAATCTCAGATGTTCCTCATGCTCTTTTTCATTTTAGAATAGATAAGAATGTCATCAAGGAAAACAAGAATGAACTTGTCCAAATACCTATTGAAGACACTATTCATACGGCACATAAATGTAGTTGGTGCATTTGTGAGACCAAATGGTACCACTACAAACTCATAATGTCCATACCTCGTCTTGAAGGTTGTCTTATGAATGTCTTCATCATTGATTCTTACTTGATGGTAACTAGACCTCAAGTCAATATTGGAAAACACCTTTGCTCCTCTCATTTTATCAAAGAGGTCATCAATCCTAGGCAAAGGATATTTGTTCTTCACAGTGAATTTTTTCAACTATCTGTAATCAATACACAACTTGAGTGCACCATCTTTCTTTTTCACAAATAGAACTGGTGCTCCCCGAGGAGACACACTTGGCCTGATATACTTCTTCTCCAACAACTTTTGTAGTTGCATCTTTAACTCTAGAATTTCTAGTGTACTCATTCTGTAGGGTGTCTTGGACACTGGTGCTATTCTTGGCACAAGTTCAATTGTGAAATCAATGTCCCTTTTCGGAGGAAGCCCTGGAATCTCATCAGGAAATACATCCCTGAATTACTGCAACACATGAACCTAGGAGCTTCATTCTCTTTTTCCTCCAAAATATGGGCTGCATATAACTGGCAACCTTTCCTATAGAATTTCTTCAATTGCATAGCTGAAATCTATCTCATAGAAATCACCTTTGGAATGCCTCTTACAACTCTCAAGTTTCCTTCTTCATCCATGCATTCAAAAGTCTTATTATAACAATCAAGCACCTCCATTCTCCCGGAGAATGGCCCTCAACCCCGGCCTGAGTTCCTAGTCCCGGACTAGGTAAATTCCTGGTAATTGACCAGGTGCCTCCATTCAGAAGAATGACCACTTAGCTCTAAGTTGAGTCCCTAGTGCTAGACTAGTTCCACATCCTTGTCTCGAACCAGATGTCATCATTCAACAGAATGATCACTCAAATCAAGGTTGAGTCCCCCAGTGCCGGATTGGTTCCATATTGTGGTCCCAGACTAGATATCCCCAATTAATAGAATGGTCACTCAACTCTAGGTTGAGTCCACACCGTGGTCCCGGACCAGGTGTCTCCATTCTCCTAAGAAAATGGCTCTCGATGCTACTCAGAAAAATCAACATGACTGTGGATTCTTGACACAATATAAGTATTTGTTGTATTTGGCCATCTATCATACAAAGTTTCATTTATATATCTGAATTTAGAATTGGAACGTATTTCTAATTTACAAGTTTTCATTCTCATGAATTTAACAATGAAGTTGTTTGCTATATTTAATAATTCCTATATGTTTCCTTTATTTCTTCCCAACCTCAATCTTTTAACTTATGAGTCTCTGAAATGTTTAGCTCACTTGCCTCGGACCCATGACCATTGGATGCAGATCTATATATCATTAGTGATCCAAAGGGAATTGAAACTTTATCAACAATTCCTAAATATACCAACACCTTATTTCAACCAAACCAAATTTAGAGGTGCCTAAACTTTGTGCTTTAGCAGTCAAGTGCAAACTCTAGGACTAACAGGGTCTATACAAGACTTGATAAAGAGGTGATTTATATGAAAGTTGAGTACAAAGTTCGTGTACTTTGGTGTAAGATTGCTAAGAAAGATGCTAATATACTCTAACTCTGTGTCTTGTACTTGAGTGGCCCTAGTGTCAACATGAATTCAACTGAACTAAGACAAATACTCTTCCATGTTGTTAATGCCATCAAGCTTGAGAGTGCCCAATCTATGAGGTATTGTTGGGGTTGAACAACACCTTGTAGTTATTCCACAATTTCATGGGGCCACTTTTCTCAACACAATAGTCAATCTTCCCTTGTTAGAGTAGTAAGGCCATGTATCTTCCAATGGGGAATTATCTTTGGTTATGTACATCTTAAACCCTTGGCTCTTTAGTACCTCAATTAAAATTTCCTAGAGTTGTAATTTGTTTATACCTTGCGAAGACTTCATTCTCCACAATTTATAGAGTTTGTTTGATCTAGCAAGTAGCTGCAGCCTTGAGTACACGATTGTGTACATTGATTTGAGTGAGAAGGTCGCCCTTATTCTAATATTCTTAAACCATATTTTCTTGAGGAACAATACTGACAATTCTCAAATCAAATCAGCATATGAACATTGAAGAAGAATATTGAAGAAGAATGTTGAATATTCAGAAATCATAGGCATAATAAACCTTTTATAAAGAATATTAGTCAACTCCATGTCTCTTGCAATGAATGATGATGTATAAATACATTACATATAAACACAACAAATCATGAGTGCTACATCAACTACCTATAATTAAAACAAAATCACTTTATAATTAAAATGATGAAATGGCTCCCTAAAGGGGAGTCAATGTTATATGCATTAGTTTACACATCTATGGTTGGGAAGTGAATAGTTCCTAAGGAAATTGGTTTAAAGATTTGCATTCATGATTGAGTATTGTTTCATTAAAAAAACTTGTAAGTTAGAGAAGAATCTTTGCTAGTTTGATAAGAGGTAAGAATTTATGTGTATACACTTAAATTTGTTCATAGTAATATATTTATGTCTTGTCCAAAATCTTTTAGATTCTTTGATTTGAAAACAATAAAGGATGGTTACATTACACTCGGTGTTTCAAGTGTGTTGTGTAAAGGAATTTCTATTTCTTAAAGAGGATGTACATGATTGCCTTTTAATAGAATTTTATAAAGGATAACAATGTATCATATCTAAAAGTACGGAGAATATAGTTAAGGCAATAAGCATGATTAACAATGTACAGAAAATACATATGGCATGTCAAATTAGTTTTCCCAATAAATTTGAAATATGTGTAGATTGCATCCCGTGGAGCATTACGATGTAAAGGAAAATGGAATGCAAGTGGAAGGACTATAAAGTAGGAGGGAGCGACTGAGAGAAAAAAATGGGCAAATGAATTTTGCATAATTGCGAGATCAATTATCATTAAATTCATTCATTGGTTTATTCTCAGTGTATTGCTCCCACTTGCCCTCCACTTCCCTTCACGCCAGACAATTTCAATGCGGAATTTATAGGGAATATCTGTAACGTCCCCGACCCTCCGACCGCTGAAGATGACGTTACCATAATGCTATCTATCCGAGCAACCAACCCCATGAGCATAATAATAAAAATTGAAATGCTTTGACCTAAAACATGCATACATTATTACCATACAACGGAAGCAAAACCATACATTCAAGCATTCAGCATGATCGTTGTAATTCATTATCAAATGTAATTGCAGAGATTTAAACACAAGAATACTTATATTATGAAAAAGAACGCCCCGCAACCAGCTATGTCGTTGCAACGTTCCACCCAACCATTGGTTAGTGTGCTCCTTAATCTCTTAGCAACATTGCCACCCCCGAGCTAGGCATGATTCCCACAAGGAATAAGGAAACTAAGCAGGCTCACACATAGTCAAATATATGTCAAGACTCAGCCAAGCCAACACGATTGGGTTTATCAGGCCAAGAGTACACAACAACACATAACCAAGCCAACAAGTAGGGTTTATCAGGTTATCAAGAGATGGATGCACTGTCTGATAAGCTAGTGGGCTCATTGAAGAGCTAAGGGTGCCTACACCAGAACTAGCTTGACTCCTAAGACATCCACACCCACCCAACACAAGGAATCATTCCCTTCTCTATTGCACAGTCCCTCAGGCCATGAATTCCCTTCCAGTGCTATTCAAGGGTTGTAGAGAAGAGAGCCGTTCCTCTAGCTCTGTCTATGAGGCTCCTGAAAAACACTAGGTTTGTCAAGCAAACTCATTTCCACTCCTACACAGTCTAAAGACCAATTGCATACACAGCAATATACACCATTTCTAGGTTGAGGAAAACAATTCAACCACAAAATTAATTGCCAAGGAGGGTAAGAACAATCCACTAACAGCAAATCATATCCCAATGATGTTTTGTCCCTAACGTGGCCAAAAACGAATACAATACACAATAATTACAATGTTGGGCACGGACAAAAACGTCCTGTAAGCTAAAATAAAAAAAATGGTAAGTGGGTAAAACAGCCCCAGGAGCCAAAATCGATTTTCAGCTTGGTAAACGTTGGAGAAATGCAACAAAAACATTGAGGAAGAAACCCACCACCGATCATCACCCAAAATGAAATTCTCAGCCTGAGGAGAGTGAAGAACGACTGTCCACGTGAGGTAAAAACACACATACAACATCCAAAATCAAAATTCACACACAACAAACTTCCATCCTTTTGAGAGAGAGCCCAACGTGGATTTCTGATGATGGAGAAAACATCCAGGGCCCAAAATCGTGAATGAGAATTACACACAGCAAACTCATGAGGGTAAGGCAGCTCTCTCAGTTCTCTACATGAGGAAAAATGAAGAATGTGGGTGTATGGAAAAATGGCATACGTTTTTGGGCATTTCCCTTGCCAAGGAAGTCAGGACACGTTTTTCAAAAATGGGTCCTCTGCCCAATTCGAATTTCTGCCCATACTCTTCCCACTCCATGCAATAACTAACTCAACCACATTCTGGCTGAATTTAATGATTGGGGAAAAAGACAAAATGGGTAGTTGAGGGTTTGATGGGTTCTCCCTTTGACATTTGGCTTCTCCCCATTGGCCCAAAGGTTTAAATAGTTTCCCTCCCTATTCCTTAGGAAAATCATGCCCTTTTCATTGTGGTTGCATTGACTTAGCTGGTTGTGGGTATTTTTAATTAAAATGCATATTTACATGATACCAAAATTATAATGTGTCGGATAGCACGATATACCATCGGCAACAATTTTAATCGTCGAAACATGAAACATTAAATTGATGGTGGGGCTTTTTCCTTTAGCTTCGCACCACGATTAATTACAATATATACATCATATACATTTTTAGTGCAAACGGGGTCAAAACCAGGGTGTTACATTCCCCTCCCCCTTCAACAGCACTGTCCTTAGTGCTCTACAAAATTGAACAAAATGCTACACTGGTACCGCCTCATTGTTCCGCATAATTGAACAAAAATGGATGTGCCAATCGCATGGCATCCTCTAGCTCCCATGTAGCCTCCTCAAGACCGTACTGCTCCCATTGCACCTTTACTTGCTCTATGGCTCGGTTCCGGAGCATTGTGACCTTTCTGTTGAGGATGTGCATTGGCTCTATTTGAAACTCTCCATCGGGTTCCACCTGAATCACATCCCAATTTATCACATGGTTAGGATCATGTACATATTTCTTAAGCAAAGAAACATGAAAAACATTATGAGCTCTAGTGCTAGCAGGCATTGCAAGTCTATATGCAACTAGCCCTATTCTTTCAAGCACTTCAAACAGCCCACAATATCTTAGTGACAGCTTGGCACAACTTCCAAGCTTCAAGGAACTCTTCTTTGCCCTCACTCTGAGGTAAACATGATCCCCAACACTAAACTCTTTGTTCACCCTATGCTTATCTGCATAGATTTTCTGTCTATCTTGGACTGCTTTCAGATTCTACCTGATCTTTACAACCTCTTGCTCCATCTCGTTGAGCAATTCTGGACCAAGCACAACCATGTTCACTGCATTATCCCAAGTCACTGGTGTCCCACACCTTCTTCCATACAAAGCTTTATACGAGCTCATCCCCAAGGATGCTTGTTGTCCATTGTTATAAGCAAACTCTACCAAGTGTAAGTAATCTTCCCACTTGGTTGGTTTATCCATCACATACATGCGAAGCATGTCTTCAAGCACTTGATTGACTCTCTCTTTCTGACCATCAATCTGAGGATGGTAGGCAGTGTTGAAATTCAACTTTGTACCCAAATCTGCGAACAACCCCTTCCAAAAATTGGAAGTGAAGTTGACATCTCTGTCAGAGACTATTGCCTTAGGCAATCCATGCAATTTGAAAATCTCCTTCATGAAGATCTTTGCAATGTCATCAGTCTTATGCGTAGACTTAACCGGTATGAAATGTGCTGCCTTCGTCAACTTGTCTACCACAACCATGATGGAATCATGTTTTCTCCAAGTCATTGGAAATCCTGTAATAAAATCCATGGAAATAACTTCCCATTTCCATTCTAGAACTTGCAAGGGCTGCAACAAACCTGCTGGGTGCTAATGCTTGACCTTCACCTGCTGAAATTTCATGCACCTCGAAATATATTCAGCCGTGTCATTTTTCATTCCTGGCCAAAAGTACTGCTTTCTAGCTATAGCAATTGTCTTCTGATATCTTGGGTGACCAAAATATGGAGCTTGATGGATTTCATCCATAACAACTCACCTTATATCTGCTACATTTGGAATATAAATTCTGCATTTATAAGTAAGAAGTCTATCTTCTTCCAATTTATATCCCTCATACCTCTTCTCAAGACTTTGCTGCTGCAATTTGTCTTTTACCTGCATATATATTTCATCTTTAGCGGTATGATTACCTGCACCTTCCTGCTGAGCGCATCAGCTACCTTGTTCTCTTTTCCTTTTATGTGCTTGATTTCAAAATCAAACTCACATAAAAACTCCAGCCAGTTCACTTGTCTAGAATTTAGAGTAGGTTGATCAAACAAATACTTCAGACCACAATGGTTTGTCATTAACTCAAATCTTCTTCCCATCAAGTAATGCCTCCACATCTTGAGAGCATGTACTATGGCTGCAAGTTCTAGATCATGAGTGGCATAGTTCTTCTCATGCTCCTTCAGTTTTCTTGACTCATAACATATCATGTGGTTGTCTTGCATAAGGACTCATCCAAGCCCTTGTCCGCATGCATCAATACACACTACAAAATCTTTCTCTGGGTCTGCAACTTTCAATACTGGTGCATTGGTGAGAAGATTCTTCAACTGCTAGAAGCTTTCTTTACACCTCGATGTCCATTCAAACTTTATCTCATTCTTTTGCAAAGAAGTGATGGCATGTGCAACTTTGGAGAATCCTTCAATGAATCTCCTATAATATCCTGCAAGTCCCATAAAAGATCTTACATCTGTCACATTTCTTGGAGTAGGTCAATTCATAATGGCTTCAATCTTTTTAGGGTCCACAGATATACCCTCTTCTGAGATAATGTGACCCAAATACTGAATTCTATCTCTATAGAAGTCACACTTGCTCAACTTTGCATACAGTTGATGCTCCTTGAGAAATTGCAATGTCAATCTCAGATGCTCTTCATGCTCTTCCTCATTCTTAGAATAAATAAGGATGTCATCAAGGAAAACAAGAACAAACTTGTCTAAATACCTACTAAAGACACTATTCATAAGGCACATAAATGTAGCTGGTGCATTTGTGAGACCAAATGGTACCACTACAAACTTATAATGTCCATATCTTGTTCTAAATGTTGTCTTATGAATGTCTTCATCCTTGATTCTCACCTGATGGTAACCAGACCTCAAGTCAATCTTGGAAAATACCTTTGCTGCTCTTATCTGATCAAAGAGGTCATCAATCCTGGGAAAATGATATTTGTTCTTCATAGTAACCTTGTTCAATTGTCTATAATCAATACACAACCTGAGTGTACCATCTTTCTTCTTTACAAACAGAATTGGTGCTCCGTAAGGAGACACACTCGGCCTGATATACTTTTTCTCCAACAACTCCTATAGTTGCATCTTCAACTCTAGCATCTCAGGTGTACTCATTTTGTAGGGTGTTTTGGACACTGGTGCTGCTCCTGGCACAAGTTCAATTGTGAAATCCATGTCCCTCTTAGGAGGAAGCCCTGGAATCTCATTAGGAAACACATCCTTGAACTCCTGCAACACATGAAAGTATTTCAACCTAGAAGTTTCATTCTCTGTTGCCTCCAAAATATGAGCTTCAACCTAGAAGTTTCATTCTCTGTTCCCTACAAAATATGAGCTTCATACAACTAACAACCTTTCCTATAGAACTTCTTCAACTACATTGCTAAAATCTGCCTCACAAAAATCACCTTTGGAATGCCTCTTACAACTATTGGGTTCCCTTCTTCATCCATGCATTCAAAAGTCTTATTGTAACAGTCAAGCTTTACCCTGTGAGCTTCTAACCAATCCATTCCGATGAGAACATCATAGGAACCAAGTGGTAGAACATTTAGATCGACACAAGTGACCAATCCATTCATGACCAACAGAGATTTCTCTACCACTTCACTAACCTTCCTCTTAGTTCCAGTGGCTAGCTGAACTAACCAAGATTTTCTATGCTTTACTTTCTTAAAAGCACAAATCTCCACTACTCTAGGAGTAATGTAACTGTGAGTAGAACCAGGGTCAATCAAAATAAAAACAGATTGCTCAACAATTTTACCTGCAACTTCAACCACAGTTGACTGGTGATCTGCCTGGCGGTCCTCTAGTGCTGTGTAAATCCTAGGGACAGCCCTTACTACTTGACCCACTATTTTTGCTTCTTGAATGTTGTACGTTGGCCTTGCACTCTCATTCTCAAGTGGACAATTCCTACGCATGTGGGGTCTCCACATTTCCAACATTGGAGAGGTTCTTTGTTCTACTGTAGATCTCTAGGATTTTCTCCCATCGCTCTGGTTGGCTGCTTCTCAGCTTGTGATGGTTGCTCTTGTTGATTCCTGAAGTTAGAAGGTTTGAAACCTTTCTTCCTTGTTCATTGTAATTCATTATCAAATGTAATTGCAGGGATTTAAACGCAAGAATACTTATCTTATGAAGAAGAAGGCCCCGCAACCAGTTATGTCACTGCAACGTTCCACTCAACCATAGGCCAGTGTGCTCCTTAATCTCTCAGCAACACTGCCACCCCCGAGCTGGGCATGATTCCCACAAGGAATAAGGAAACTAAGCAGGCTCACACATAGCCAAAGATATGTCAAGACTCAGCCAATCCAACACGATTGGGTTTATCATGCCAAGAGCACACAACAACACATAACCAAGCCAACAAGTTGGGTTTATCCGGTTATCAAGTGATGGAAGCACTGTCTGCTAAGCTAGTGGGCTCATTGAAGAGCTAAGGGTGCCTACACCATAACTTGTTTGACTCCTAAGACATCCACACACACCCAACACAAGGAATCATTCCCTTCTCTGCTACACAATCCCTCAGGCCATGAATTCCCTTCCAGTGCTATTGGTGTAGAGAAGAGAGCCATTCATCTAGCTCTGTCTATGAGGCACCTGCAAAATACTAGGTTTGTCAAGCAAACTCTTTTCCACTCCTACACAGTCCAAAGACCAATTGCATACACAGCAATATACACCATTTCTGGGTTGAGGAAAATAGTTCAGCCACAAAATTAATTGCCAAGGAGGGTAAGAACAACCCACTAACAGCAAATCGTATCCTAGGGAAGAAACCCAACCACAGATCATTACCCAAAATGAAATTCTTAGCCTGAGGAAAGTGAAGAACGACTGTCCACATGAGGTAAAAACACACATAAAGCAATCCAAAATCGAAATTCACACACAACAAACTTCCATCCGTTTAAGAGAGAGCCCAACGTGGATTTCTGATGATGGGGAAAACGTCCAAGGCCCAAAATCGTGAATGGAAACTACACACAGCAAACTTGTGAGGGTAAGGCAGCTCTCTCAGTTCTCTGCATGAAGAAAAATGAAGAATGTGGGTGTATGGCAGAATGGCATACATTTTTGGGCATTTTCCTTGCCAAGGAAGTCAAGACACGTTTTTCAAAAATGGGTCCTCTGCCCAATTCGAATATCTACCCATACTCTTCCTACTCCATGCAAAGAATAACTCAACCACATTCTGGCATAATTTAATGATTTGGGAAAAAGACAAAATGGGTAGTTGAGGGTTTGATGGGTTCTCCCTTTGACATTTGGCTTCTCCCCATTGGCCCAAAGTTTTAAATAATTTCCCTCCCTGTTCCTTAAGAAAATCATGCCCTTTTCATTGTGGTTGCATTCACTTAGCTGGTTGTGGGTATTTTTAATTAAAATGCATATTTACATGATGCCAAAATTATAATGTGTCGGATAGCACGATATACCATCTGCAACGATTTTAATCGTCAAAACATAAAACATTAAATCGATGGTGGGGTTTTTGCGTTTAGCTCCGCACCACGATTAATTAGAATATATACATCATATACATTTTTAATGCAAACGGGGTCAAACCAGGGTGTTACAATATCGAATTGAAATGCACCATTTGTATTTTCTCTATTAACGACAGTTGATTGTAGGTGCTCTAGTTACCTTCTATTGGTTGACTTACATCCATTTTCTTCAACCAACTCAGAACCTAGGTATTGATCATACCATTGTATTATGTAAGCTCATCATTTTTATTCAACCAACTAAAAACCTAGGGGTTGATCATACTATTATATTATGTAAGTTCATCCTAATATTAATTGTGTTGGTACTTATTCCTCTTTGTTGACCTTCATCATACAAATTTGTTCACCCAATTTGAAACCTAGGTTTGATCATATCATTGTACCTGAGGTTCATTCATCCTAATATTATTTTTGTTGGTATTTATTCATTTAAATAACTAATTTGAAATTTGATGTAATTCTTTTTAATTTTGTAAATTTATTTATTAAAAGAGACCATTCAAGCTCATAAATAGTCTACTCCTAAACTCACTGCTTTAGATATTTAGTTGTATGAGTCCCTTTTCTGTTTTATTATGCATACAATTTCTCTTGATCTCTCAATTATATGTGCTTGTTTATAAAATTTATTCACAAGGTGTTTGGAATTATTTCCTTATAAAAGAGATCAAGATAGGTTTCACTTTTCTTTCTCATGGCACCCTAGGAAGATATATTGGATTAGGAATGACATATTGAAAATATAAAAGAAATGAAACCATTGCAAATATTTAACAAAGAATATTATTCTCTTGATCTCTCAATTTTATGTGCTTGTTTATAAAATTTATTCACAAGGTGTTTGGAATTATTTCCTTATAAAAGAGATCAAGATAGGTTTCACTTTTCTTTCTCATGGCACCCCTGGGAAGATATAGGAAGATATATTGGATTAGGAATGACATATTGAAAATATAGAAGAAATGAAACCATTGCAAATATTTAACAAAGAATATTAACCAAGAGAAAAAACCATGAACATTGATTAAAAACTGGCCATAAAGATGGATTGTCATTGTACATAATTGAAAAAAAATGGACATACAGAAAAGAAAAGGTAGGCCAAATGCATAATTTGCACAGAAAAGGACAGCCAAATGCATAATTTGCACTGAAATGCAATGAAGAATAAAATAAAAGATGCTTTCTAAGATGAAGACAACAAACAAGAACTAAATTGAAGGATGAAAACGAGGGATTAATGACCAAGAATTAAATTAAATAATATTGTATTTGGTACTTTGACAATGTAGATATGTTTTATACTTAAGTTGCATTATGACCAGCATAGATCCATCTTAAAACCGCATCTATCAATCACCAAGAGGCATCTAATTTCTTGAAGTGTAACTTTTTTTATTTTAAATTTTTTACACGTGCAAAATAAATTTACACATGGAAATTTGATCCCTCTCCATGTCTAATAGATCTGATTTTGAGATGGATCTATGTTTTTTTTGTAATTAACCAACATAGTTTTTTTTAATGACTTTTTATTTGGTTTTAAATTTTTATTTTATGGGCCTAAAATGGATTTTTCTTATAATTATTTTATGAGCCGACTTGAATTTTTTAATTACTTTTTAGTTTTGGTACATCACGTTACATGTCACATTATGTTATGTGACATCTTCCCCATACTGGGCTGTAGAGCACTTCACTACTCTCGGTGCAATAAAAAACATTAAAAATAAAACATTTAAAGAATATGTTGATACCATTTTGGAGCATTCCAACCTGAAAAGCAAAACAATGTACCCCCAACACAGCACGGAGACATCTAGCATTTTAATTATTCTTAAAAAGGTTCAATATGTACATTTATGATGCTTTTGAAAGCAATTTTGTTAAAACCATTCATATAATTGTGTTTTACATGATTGTATCTCTTTTGGAGCTAGTTTTATCTTAATCATAATGAGGCTAATGTGATCAGAAACAATGTTATGGGGAACCACTGGCACCATTCAATGCCTTCGGACTTAGAAGCCACAGGTGGAGGCATCTATATTGTCAAAGGTCCTCCAAGATTTACATCCAACCTTCATAGTTGTATACACTGGCAGCATCCACAAAACACTGACATTTCCCAAGATGATACTTGAACTTGGTGTGACTATGTTAACTATCATTTTCACCAATCCAGTGTTGACATTATCTAATTGTATTTAATGTTATGATATGTTTATAAAAACCTTTGAGGAATTTTAAGCCTCAATATTCATTATTTTCGAACATCAACACAAGGAAGACGCAAGACAACACCAAAGGCCAATTGCCTAATGTACATAAGGAAGAACATATGAAAATATCAAGGTATATACTAGAGTGAATTCTAAATAATCACTATACAAAACATTACATGAAAACTATAAATTGAGGGGAAATCTTGTCTGCAGGCATCCAGCAGAAAATCCAGGCATGAGCAGAGTTCTACATAAATCCAAGGCCTGTGCATGGTGGAACAATGCCCTTGAAAATTTCACCCAATTCTAAAGTGACCCAGATCATCAAAAATTCAATACGAGTTCTGGATCGAAGGGAAGTATTGTCAGATTTCAGAAACTAGAGGTAAATTTGCTATAAAATTAGGCAGCTCCGTGCAAAACTGCTAGAGCAGCATGGTTTTTGTACAAAAATACTAGAGCAACTTAAACAACCTGAAGAGAGAAATTCCATTACGATCACTTTCAATTAGCTTGATGATTTGATTTAATTAATCATCACTTTCAACTTCAACAGACTTAAAATCAAGCTTAGAATGCATTTTGCACTACTAAGTTTACTGTAAGATCTAATTCTAAACATTTGTTATGATAAATAACAATAAAATATAGAACATGAGGTTAATTCCATTGGTATTTTAGATTGAGCACAATATATATTGGTATTCAAGGAAACTGCCTTAAAAATGGACATATCTAACCGCTACAGACCAAAATTAATACCTTTATCTCACATAAGTGGATTTTTGCATAAGAAATATGCTTAGGGACATCAAACTTCTATGTGAAATAGAAGTAAAACTGGGATTCATCAAATACACCAAACATTTGAAGGATAAAGGAAACTGGAAGGTTGTGTGCTGACAAAAGCAATCAACCCCATATTTATGGAGGATAGCCGACTAATGTGAATTAGAAGTAGAACTAGAATTCATTAGAAAAACACCAAACACTTGGATGAATAAAGTAAATTGAAGGTTTGTGTGCTGACAAATGCAAAGCTAACCAGATATTTATAAATGATAGCCGACTTATTATGACTGTTTGTTGCAGGTACAAGGAGATTGCTTGCAATCGTGATCGTTATTCCTGTTATAAAATTTCAACATCTGTGCTCTCTTAGGTTTGGCTCCATGTCTACTGTCATATTAGTTCATTCTTGTCACATTCTATTCCAAGTGATTCATGTTTTGAGGTGTCTGAATGAGTCGTGATCAATAGGAGTACAATCATTTTTATGGAAAATGTATGTTCTACTTCCACTGGATAAAGGATTTCATGATGGCTCAAGAATCAAGGTATATATTTGCAATGCTATCAAACTTCATTTACATACAATGAGAGAGACCTCATTTCTAATCATTTCTCCACTGTGTTGAAGCGGACTCGGAAATAAAATTGTACTCCGAAAATGGAAAACTCTCTCAAGGTTACCATCAAGAAATAACAAAAAGAAAATTGAAGGTGGTACCTGCTAAGTGAACATGAAAGCCCTTGTTTCCAACTTATTCAACTGAAAATTTGAAATTCATACCAATATTATGTTTCAAAAGAAATTAAATGAAATTTATAAATAATGGTTCATAAGAATGAGTGTTGATGTAAAGAAACTTTCATTTTCATAAAGTTCAACCACCTCAGGTTGACCTATCTGTTTGAATAATTGAAATCAATATCAGTGCATTCTTGAAATACAAGCTTTCAGGCATCCTCATGCCTGTACATTTCACAATAATTTCCTTATTTTAAATATACATATTGACAGCATTATTTCTCTACACTTATCAAGCTTCTGTACAAAGAACGCAGCATTGTAATGGCTAATTTGGATGTGTGTCATGTATGACTCTTCGTCAAGATGCATAAATCCTACTCGAAACTCATTTGTTTAATTCCAGGTTTTGCAACTTGCTGGAATCTTACTCTTTTGTCTTTCCAGACATCACCTCAGTGTTTATCTCTCATTTGTTTGACAGCTCTTGATATCCAAAGTTGCAATGCTGCAAGTTGTATTGTTGGAGGCCTTTAATGAAATAAGCAAAGGTGTTAGATACAACCTCTTGGAAACATGAGAGACATCAAAAGCATATTTGAGGAATCTTTACCTTCCTATCCATGTACCGATGTTTGACATCAATCATGGATCCAACAAGCTGTTATATTAAAGAATTTCAACCACCATATTAGGTTTCACTATATCCTCAACAGGATTTTGCTCAGTCCAGGTATTTGCATCACGGTATCCCAGATCAAAAAGTTCATCCAGAACATCATCGTCAGCTGGTTCCAGTGCCCAATTAAAAAGCTGCAACAATCTAATAGTTTCAGCGCTTCACAGAAAAACTATAAACATGTTATCTGTGAAAATTACTAACTTTATTTCTTGATTGGATTCGCTGAAACAACTATTTCAAGCAATTGGTAGAATCTACCATACCTTCCTCGCTGATGCTCTATTCTCAGGATTGCAATCAGGGCTGATTCCTATGCCTTGCAATCCCAAACGGCTAAGGGGAAAAGGACAAACCCTGATCTGCACATCACCAGCAGTAATTCCCAATAAATCGAACAGTGAGCGAAGTGAGCTACTTCAAAAAGAGCACATCATTCAGAAATACAAGTGCTATTTATTAATAAAAGTTTGTACACATTATAAGCACCTAAGGGATAACCAGACAACCCCCTAACAATGCTATATATTATCCTAGTAAATGCCAGATCATGAAAAATTATTCAGCAACATATATGAGGACTCAATCCTTTAGCATATTTAATCTTCAACAAACTCATTTTATTCCCTCCAAAGAGTTTTGATTCTTAAAATACTTGCTTGTTTTTCTCCTTCAAAATCTACCTAAGAAACTCTTAGGACATGTTCCTCGAACAGAAATCTCGGACATAAACTCCCCAAGTATATTATCAATTCCCATCTAACTTTTCAGCAAATATTCAACATGGTTAAATTATGGTCATTTCCTGCTGCTTTTTGACAAAGATGAAATCTTCAGAGTCCTCTTCCAGTCCTTCCATTCTTGTGTCAGGTAACAGACTTCCTCCAAAATTAAAATCACCAGGAGAAACTCCAGGATTATGTACTTTTATTCTAGAATCTGTCATACTTCATTTACAATCTTGAGAAATTCTTTGTACATTTCCTTCATAGAATACTATGTTTCTTTTTATTTTTCTTACAAACAAAAAATGCACATTTTTTGTTTTGACAATAACCCAGCTATTTCCATTTGTTAAAAGTAAAACTACTGTTAAGGTTTCCATTGACATATTCTCCCCATTTCAGAAAAGCTAAGTAGGTGCTTTCTTGGCTATCCTTTCTTTATCTATAATGTTACTTCCAGTTCTCTAGTGTATTTATATGTCGCAATCATAAAAGCGGGACTCAGGTAGTGTTTTTCATAAAACTCACCTTGTCTAACTTAACAAGGAAAATGAGTCACTTAAACAAAACTCGACAAGACTCTGTCAAACTTTGGTCAGACTTGGTAAATCACAACCAAACTCCCAAACCAGTGAGTCTTCCAACCACTCTTTTCTCATTGGTGTGAAATAGAACAACTTAATAAACAAATTGACTTATAACGTTGCATAGATCCATTTTGATGCTACAAAGGCCATTTATTGCAGTTAGATGACATCATAAACCATTTTTTCTCTGCAGTAAGCATCCCTGCACCTTGGGACACATTTCCTGGAGGACACTGTGCCAGGAATGTCAGGTACATCCCAAAAAGTAGCTGTTACTCAGTATACAACTGGGGACACCCATCCTAAAAGTGTACATCCCCAATGAATGGTGAATCTAGAAGGACCCCATCAGTCAATTTAGCATCACTTTTAAGTTATGGAGGAAAAAAATGGGTAAGAAAAATTTACATTTTTTCACCCACAATTAGTGGATCCTATTGTAATGAACAAAATAAATAATAAATAAGCAATAATTAATTAATTAAATAATAATTAAATGAAAAAACGCAAATGAAGAGCCACCTTATGAAAGGTGGTGTCTCATCACCAAGGCAAACCCTTGCATGGGTATTTATACAAGTATCATTTCTCATTGTAAAATATCTCTTATCTTATCAATCAAATATTTATTCATGGAGTATTGTAATGTCTTATTTCTGCTGGTTATTTCTTTAAGAAATGATTTTGTCGTTTCATTGGTATCGGAGCCTTTTCTTGGGCATCCACTTGATATTGGCTTTTGGCCAAATAATTAATTTGGGAGTTTCTCCAAACTTGGTTTTTTGACCTGTTATCACATATACATTTTGCAGTTGGGCTACCATGATGCAGCATACAGACTTATCTCTTATTGTATTCTGAGCTATTTTTCACATGGGGTATTAGCATGGATCATTACAGCTTCAGCCATTCCAAAGCCTTATTCATCAGATTTTCCTTGCCAGGACTGAGATTCATTAGTCCATTGAGATGCTTTAGTGATCACCTAGTTCATTTCATCAAAGTAGCGGATCAGATATGGTACACACAGTTACAGAGGGGCTTATCAAATGGAGACAGGTATATAAGGTGAGATCATGTATATGCTTCCATAGTTTGATTTTTCTCTATGATGTATGTCAAACACCTATGCTTGTCTTGTTAGGATGATTATGGTGACCTATGCTTATATATATGTACTAATGCTTGAACTTGTGCTATGCCTAATCAAAGGGCTTGCTGTGAAGACTGTTGCTCATGCCGTGCTTGTACAAATAGTAAACCTTAGTGCTAGGTTGGTCCCATGTGTCACTTGTCCTCGTCCATCCAGTTCATCCATTATTGAAGTTTACCCCATGACTTAGACTGATTGAAACTTGTGAGATTGAAGATCTTTTCCCCATCTTGACCCTTGTACATGATAGACTCCATGTTGTTTTGTGTCTTTGGCTATGAAGTATGTGGCTTGGCTAATATGGTTGGGTTCAGTAGGAAGTTCTCCTTTAGTCCTCAAAACAAGTGCTCCACCAAACAGTGTTCCTAAACACTAAAGCATCGTAATGCATAAAAGCTATATCTAAAGGATGTAAAAGTATAAACGTTTAAAAGGTAGTCAGTGGCCAAGGGGTTGAACACTCATTCTTTGTATAATGTAAGGCTCATCTACCCTCGACAGGGGCAGCAGGGAGAGGCAAACCCGTTGGGGCTATGGACTGCTCACTTGCAGCAGGTCTAGGCCTTAGTCATTTACTGGAGCCCAGAAGGCTTTCCAAGGCACCTGCTCTTGTAGGATGGCTACTATCTTATGAAAAAGAAAGTTATTGAAAAAAGAAGATCAATGGTCAAAGGATTAACACTCACTCTTTGTATAGTGTTCGACTCATTTTCCCCCACAGGGTAACAGGGTGAGACTAGCTTGTGAAGGCTATGTCTTTGTCAGTACTGGAGCCCAGAAGGCTTCTAGGGCACCTGCATTTGAAGGTTGATCTATATTGCAAATTAGTGCAATGGAAAACTTGCTAGATTTTGGAGGAAACAAGCCCAAGTACTTTATCCACCTGTGAGACACCTCCATCCCCTATTGTTATATGTTATGTACATGTCACTTTGGTTGAGTGTATTGGTTATCATTCGGAGAGATCACTTAGTCAAAGTCAGCCAAAAGTCATTTCCCTTTACCTAACCTTGCTTTCTGTTAGTTTTTCTAAGTTAGTTTACTTAGGATCTTTATCTCAAGGAATAACAAGCACAACGATACATCTAAGATACATAAGATACACAAGACACTTAGATTTTCATTGGGGAAACCATAAAGGAGAAAACCCCGCAAACTTCCTCAAAATAGTTCCGTCTCAAAGATAAGATGACAAGATAAAATAACCCCAAGAACAATATCTCTGCAGCAACTCTCTGTCCCTCCTCTTCCTCTCTCTCCTAAAGCGCACATGAGAGAGCAAGTGAAGTGTGTGACAAACGAGGAGGGCACCTCTTTATCTATAATCTTCCGTTGAGTTAGTTAACTCAACCACTAGGTCTCCTAGGTTACTTATGGGGCCGACCTACCTACGAATACACATAAATACATTTTACTTTATTTAACCTAGGGATTATTGCCCCGACTTACAATGAAGGGTCTACCTCAGTGACCATACACAATGATGACATCCCGTAAAGAGGTAACACAAATCACCAATGGGAGTACAACAACGTACAATGATAATATACATCATAATATCTTCTGAAGTTACAAATATAACAACACTTTCCATCCTCATTGTTACACCGTATCCAGTGTAATAGAGAATCCGTATCCGGATACTAAGGGGGAAGATGTTCCATCTTTTGAATACTAATGTATAAATATATAATAATTGAATAGATGATTTATTACAATGGAGATGGTTGCCTTAAATATGGCTTGGCCATCAAACGTTGAAGAGACATTTCTCTTCATATATTTAATAATTAATTACTATTACTAATTGTTATAACCTAATTATTTACTATTTTATTGTTGTAACATTGCCTTCCCCTTAGGAAAGCTTTTTCCTCAAAGCTTAGATTATTGTTGTCATCTTTTCATTCTCGTTTTGTGTTGAAACAACGTCATTACTTCCTTTATGTCTTTTTTAGAACTTGTATTAAGTATGTGCTTGGTCTTTACACAATAGTTTGTCATTTTCCTTTCATTTGTAACTTGAATTTTTACTCCATTATGTTTACTATTGTTGTCCCATTTTCCATGTACATGAATGCGAGGAATATTTTTGTGACTGACCATATTAAGCGTTGTTTTAGAGATCGCTTGTCCCACAATACTTATGATGTCATCACGTAATGTTTCCCTTTTATTATCCTTACGAGTTATCTCGAGAAGTGACGTCTCTTGAGGCTTCTCACACTCTAAGTCACCAAATAGTGTTACATTTAGGTTTCTCCAAGGTGGTAGAACAGTTAAGGTAGAAGATGAATCTACGATATCTAATTTTTTTGACATGGATTCCTTTGCATACTGTAGGATCCATCTTTTGTCATTGTATGGATCATCCTTATTGGCAACGACACTGGCTTGACTTTTATTATGATCTTGGTCGAGCCCATTTTTGTTTTTATCAATTATATTATTGTTATTTTGGTCATCCTTAAGATATTTGTCTTTTTGTCTTGTTTATTGTCTTGATCGACTTTGTTGCTCTCATTTTTATTGACATAGTGGTCCAACATATCTGAGTTACTGATATGGTTTGTACTAAACCTTAGTTTTTGTAACATTTTCATTATTGTATTATGGTTATGTGTCATGATGCTCAAGTTTTGTGCCATGGTGCTTATGTTCTGTGTCATCGCACTCATCTTGTCATTTAACTTTTCTTGTTTCTCGTTCATGATGTCTAGTTTGTCGTCAAGTTTTTTTATAGTACTAGGACAACTGCGTCTTTGATTCCTTTCTTAAGTGCCTTGCTATTTTTCGTTTCTTCCTTCTAGTTATTTTGGTTAGCGACAAGGGCCTCTGATGTCTTTCCCCAATTTCTCAAATTTGTCTTTTAATTCCGTCATAGCTTGGGTCGTTTTATGCAAAGGTGTGTATTTGGAAGTTTATTTTGACTTATGGAGGAATAAAAGACAACTAATGTCTTCGAAATAATTAATGAATTAATAATTATTATAATTGTTTAATGTGTTGAAATAAAATAATAAATATAAAATATTGTATTTAAATATTTTATTAAAAGGTGGAGTAATAAGTTTTAAAATATTATATAATAATATTAATATTATTATAATAATATTTATTTTATTAATATTGTTTTTGTTTGTAGGGCTTTCATAGAGAAGGTTGATGGAGGCGCGATGGCAGATCGCAAGTGGAAGATGAGAGGAGATCGCAGGTGGAAGATGGAGATGGCAGAGGCGAGGAGAGATGGAGCAACGGAGGGAATGCGACGGTGGGGGGGAGCTAGGTAGGATGGGCTGGAGCAGAAAGGGAGGAGCGCGCAGGAGCAGGCGACATTGAGAAAAGCGATGAGCAATGGGGAGGAGCAGGCAACGTGAGGAGGAGAGGAGCCGATGGGAGAACTAGGGCTGCGATGGAGTAGGTCGCTGGGCGCAGGGAGCTGGAGGGTGGAATGGGACGCGACTGGGAAGATGGGGAGGACGCGCAGCAGGAGAGGAATGGTAAGCGTATGGGTGGCAGGATGTGGAGAGGGCGGAGGGACAACGAGGGGAGCCTGGACAAGGAGGTAGAGGGGACCACAGTGGAGATGAGGAGACCACTGGCGGTGGAGAAGGGAAATGAGCAGAAGTGGTGGAGGTTGTGGAACGCAGGAGGATGAGTGAGAGGGCGCACATGGGAGCAGGCAGATGGTGACGGTTGAGTAGATGGTGGCGCCTGAGATAGAGCAGGAAGTGAGTTGCAGGGACTAGCATGGTGCAACAAGCAGCGGAAGGGAGGATGTGTGAGAGAAATGAAGAATGAAGCATGAGTGATGGGTGAAGTAAGTGGATGAGCCGAATCCAATCTCAATGCCGAGGAGCAAATCTGCTCTGATATCAATGTTACACCGTATCCGGTGTAATGGAGAATCTGTATGCAGATACTAAGGGGGAAGATGTTCCATCTTCTGAATAATAATGTATAAATATATAATAATTGAATGGATGATTTATTATAATGGAGATGGCTGGCCTTAAATATGGCTTGGCCATCAAATGTTGAAGAGATATTTCTCTTCATAACAATATTTAATAATTAATTACTATTAATAATTGTTATAACCTAATTATTTACTATTTTATTGTTGTAACACTCACCCAGCATTAGCACATTGTGTACAGTTTGTAAGTATGACATGAACAAGCAGACTTCCAAAATGTTCTAAGATTTTTAAGAAGCACAAGTATCTCTTACTTGCTATTACTATTATTGTCACCATGATTATGAATAACATGATTCAAGCTTGGTTTTGATATACACCATTGGAGCATTTCTTACCCTGCATGCTTACAGGATCATATGGATACAGTTTCTCACCCTCAGTTTGGGTACTTTGACCTAGTCAACCCACTTGACCAAGTCAAGCACGGTTCCCAAGGTAGTGACTTATATTTGTTCCAGACATGCCCAAGACCAATACTGCGGTTTCAGTTTTGAGAGTTTGGCCCCAGATCTCCTGATAAGTGATTATTATGACTTTATTATTGGCCAAATGATCAAATTTTATTACAGATGGCGGTGATTTTGGTTCTCCTAGAGCAATGTAGTGTTCCAGGGGGTATGAGTAGTCACTTATACCATTATTCTGTGTCTCCAAATCATCCAATGCAGTCAATTTTCCTTAGTTCTCATCTGGGACAGAGTTATGGAGGTTTTATCATTTTCCAAAGGATGTACCAACAAAAATGAACTAGGAATTTTGTTGATTTTTTATCTAGGGAAGTGTTTGTTCACCCATGCCATTGGGTGGGCATGATACTTTAAAAGTGGTCCCTAGCCATATTAAAAGGTGTGAATGACTTTATGATAAAGTGACATTTTAATTAAATGTTTGAGTTTATAATTTTAAAGTGACTTTATGAGCATTAATGAGAGTGAGTATTAAAATCTCATTATTATTTAAAAAGTGAACTTTCAATGAGGAAATGAGATGAACCATTGAGCTCATGTACTTGGTTTTTAATTCTAGCCTTTAATTTCAAGGAGGAAGTTACTCAAACAAAAAGGGAGAGGGAAAGGCAAATTGAGACTATTGTTCACTTTCGAGAGAGATTTTTGAGAGAGAGAGCAAGATAAAACCAAAGAGAAACCCTTGCAAAAATTTTCCAGAACCAAGAAGAAGGGAAAGGGCACAAATTTCGAGACAACAGTACCAGCAGAGTGGCATGAATCCCGAGGCAGCCGTACAGCAATTAATGCATCCATACAGTCCATACAGAAATTAATGCAGGCCGTACAGTGACCGTACAGCACATTTTCGATGAGAGAAGAGGCACAAATTTCAAGGCAGTTTGCACAGAAATCGAGGCAGCCGTACAGCATTTATTGTTGTACATACAGCACAAATTTTGAGGCACGGTTGCAAATCTTGAAGAAGAAGAAATAGATGATAGTTCCATCTTCAACTCACTTCCATAAGTTACAACACTTGTAAGAAAAGATGCAAAATTGGGAGAAATAATCAACACAACAGTCTATGATTATAATAGAAACAGAACAATAAATCTTTTGAAATAATGAGAGCACCCAGGCCACTGCAAAATTTTAGCAAATTACAGACTTTGTAAGGGAGAAACCTGGAAAAAACAGAGAAAAGGATGGCAGGTTTAATGAGTCATATGAATAATAAATGTCCACGGACAGTCTCGAATGGATAACTGGTTTGTAAAAGACGCTACAAATTATAGAATAAATTACTAAGAAGCATGTGCTGCCATTTAAAGACAAGCATTCCAGCATTTATCTCTATGTCAAAAATCATACCGTATTTTCAGCACAAGTTGGTGGCATGAAAAGTGTCAGACCTCCATCTATGCAGATACGATTTCTGAAAATTGTGACAGGCATCGGTGCAAGATATCTGTGGAAAAATATTAGACTTCCTCTTTGTCAGAATCCATTACCAGCATTGTACAGTAAAAACATTTCTGTGGTGGAAAAAGCTGAAATTCTTGTCCTTGAAGAAAAAGACAGAAACAACAAAACAAATTTAGAAAGCACAAAGGTAAAGAATATACCCTGGTATAAAAGAAGAAGTGAAAACTGCATCAATCAAATCCTCCTTAGAGTCAAACTGATCTATAAGCAAGGCCCTCGGTGATCTGAACACTTGTGTTATAGCAACTGTATCACAATAGTAATAGTAGATCAAGTAAGCAGCAGACTGATGTCAAATGTCAAGAACAAAAAATTACCCAAAATCATTGGCATCTGATGTCTTCTTACTAAATCAGATATACTGAATACAATCCAGAAAAGAACTTTGTAGACCCATGGGTATTGGATAAAGCATTAACATACCGTCTTGATGTTTTTTGTTGCTAAGTTAATGTTGTGCCTCCTATGAATACTTTATGGCCTAAAGTAGATATATCAGTAGACGACTTATGTTGTGGTCCTTAGTTGTTTTCTTATGTTTCACAAAGGTTCATCCCAAGGGTAGGGGCCAAACAAGTTCCTGGGACAGCAGGAGGCTACAGCCAAAATTATGTGGATAGAACAGGAGACGTAAGGCACAGGACATAGGGGACCCCCCCAAAAAAAATATTTATCTATCTATATATATATATATAGAGAGAGAGAGAGAGAGAGAGAGAGGATGGGAGAGAAAAATAAAAGATTAAAAATTTTAATGAATCGTGATTAAGCACAAAAAACACAATGCATGGCAATTACATCAATACCTGAACTTTGGCAGCATCAGCATGACCTGTGGTTACTTCGCATTATGAGTGGGCCAGACCTTCAAAACCTGAACTTTGGCAGGATATATGTGAACTCCTATAACATCAATCACAAAGCCCTAATACTGGACAGAAGTCTTCCCAAAGAAGGATTTATTCATTTTGGCCTGCAACTTATATTGGCGAAGGAGATCCAAAACAGTGCAGACATGCTGCAAATCTGACTAAGACTTACAGAAAATGCCAAAGGAGATCCAAAACAGTGCAGACATGCTGCAAATGATCTGACCAAGACTTACTGAAAACAAAAATATCATCTAAGTAATGCACAAAGATGTGGTCGGAATACATCATTGATGATTCTCAAGGAAGTGGCAGGCATATTAGTGAGGCCAAAAGGCATGACCAACCACCAGCCAGTCAAAGAGACCAAACTTCATCTTAAAATCTGTATTCCAGAATCCAGATATCTTTCATTTCCATATGCACTCGGTGATAGCCTGAAGTAAGGTCCATCTTGGTGAAATACTCCGTCCTCTTGAGCTAATCAAGAAGGTCATCAATTTGAGGCAATAAGTAACAGTTCTCAACAGTGACATTGTTAAGGGCCTGTAATTCGTGCAAACGTGCCACACGTTGCTCCTTCATGATAACCACAAAGGCCGGCAAGCTACAAGAGGATGTGTCGGCCCTGATCTTTCCTTCCTCAAAGACTTTTGTGATCTGTCACTCAACCTACACTCTTCTTAAGGGAAGTGTAATATGCACA
>LPNX010428719.1:556776-608026 GCA_001517045.1 Pseudotsuga menziesii | reverse complement strand
TGCCCTTCACCTTGGTCTTTGACCATTTTTGAAATAGTATCTCTGTATTCAGTGTTTCTCAATAACTCATTAAATGGAACAGAGATCTTCAGTTTAGACATCTCATTTTGCAGGTTAAAACCAGCACTAATCTTTTCTACCTCAACCGGAGTCGCCTTTATTATTACTTTATCCCTCTGTATATCATTCTGAACTTCTCTACTCACAGAGGGCTCTTGCTGTGTTTCTTTTCCCTTTTCTACATTCAAGGAACTAGAGGAAGGCTGACTTGGATTTGCCTTCCCTTTATTTATGGGAACATCTCTGTTCCTTAGCCTCATTTTCCTTTGAACGTCATCCATCGCATGTAAATAACCTCTTTGATATGACTCATTTTCGAATTCTTCATTTGCATCTTCCTGTGCAAACATATTATGTTCTTCTTCAGTGAGATATATCTCTGAGTCTTGTTCCCCGAACAGGTGGATCTCATTTTCCGGTGGGTCCTCTTCATCGCCAACATAATTTTCAGGGAAAGGTGGGCAGATGGGCTGTTCTTCTTGGTTTCTTGGATTTCTCTGATCCCTTGGCCTATTCTGGGGCGAAACAGGGGGATTGGGTCTTCTGAAGTTTGGATTCCTGATCTGGGGGTCCCCTTGCTCTCTATTGAAAGGCCTAGCATCCATGGTTAACTTATCCATCAACTTCTCCATAGTCTTCAGCATTATGTCAAATTTAACATCTGCTGCAGAAGATGAAGCAGAAGGTAGATTTTCTTCTTTCCTCCTCCTATCCACCTCTCTGTGTTTCATCTTTCCACTTTCCATCATGTTAGCCTCCACTTCTAGGGCATCAGTAAACATGGCAGCAAGGGTTGCTGATTTCCTCTCCCGTAGTGAAAAAGCAAAATCATTATCAAAAGCTGCAGCATAATGCAGTTTAGCAGCTACAGGCGAAGGCTTTATATCTTCTGGAATAGAATTATAAGTCCTCATGAATCTACTTGAGAATTCATGAACAGACTCAAAACCTCCTTTCTTGAGACCATTATATTGAGACAAAAGTTGCAGAGGATTCAGTTTGTCATCCCACCTATCCAAGAATGCATTCTGAAAGGCCTGAAAATTCATAATAGACCCTTGTGGAAGGTCTTTAAACCACTTCTTCGCCTCTCCAGATAGACTTTGGGCAAATAACCGCATTTTGACATTAGGGTAGTCCACTTCTTCCAGGTCAATGAAATCTTCAAACTTGGTGACATGTTGTTTTGCCGTTATATCCCCTTCCCCATCAAATAAATAAATTCTTTGGGAATAATTTTGGGGAAGGTCATGTAATGCAGCGGGTAAACGCAAGGGAGCAAACCTAGCGGCCATTGGTGTAGGCGGGTTCATAGGAACCGGGATAGTTTGAGTATGATCAGAAGCAGGCGTATAAGTTTCAGGGGCTTGTTGCACGTTCCCCCGGATGGAATCTAACAAATAAGTCTCTAACCTATGAGGATTGAACTCTGTGTTTGCAAGGTCAGATTCAAACTTGGTTCTCAATAGGTTTTGTGCAATAACAGTTTCCCATCCTAGGTTATTATGGGAATCTGGTGATGATGATGGGCCAAACAAAGGAGAATCTAGCTTTTCTTTATTCTTCTTTTTAAACAATCTTTCTGGATCTTCAAAGCTTTTTAGAATTTGGCTATCATAGTTACCTCGTGTATGTCTTCTTGAAGCCAGAATGTCGTTCTTGAACTTTGGATAATTTCACAGTGAAGTCGCCAGGGCAAATATACAACCTCCTTTTGTTTCTGAAACTCCTGTTTGCCCACAGAAATCTCTCTTAATCTTTGTCGTTCTCCCGGGGCAGATATGCACTTTCGTCCCCGGCAACGGCGCCAGTTTGTTAGCACTCAGAATGTACCCAGGTTGTAAAAGGCACACCCCAAGGTAACAGCAAAACCACTTTAGGAAGATATTGATATTCTCTCCCTGAGAGGGATCTCTCAATATGAACTTTGCAAATTGCAAGATCAAACGGTAACAATATTTAAAAGTTTATTTGGTTGAAACAATCACATATCCATTGGGCATCGGATTCATATACATATAAAAAGATTCCCAAATTGCATACACGGGATTTTCCAAAGGCAAGATAATCACATAATTGCAGTCATTTCATTTGTCAGGGTGAAAATAGGAGAAATGAGAGAACAGCCCATCAATACAGAGCGTCTAAGACGAATTCCATATCAATTTTAGTAGAAAAGATCATATAATACCTGAAACGATGAATAGAGCATAAGCATATGAATTCTAAACATCAAACACTATGTTCCAGATACGACAGAAGAGAAACGAAATGGAGTGTCACACAGGAAAAATTACAAATCACACAGAGAAAGAAAGCACGGACTGCAATGTCAATGATACATGAATCTCTGAAAAAGAACTCTCATGCATTCATTTGGTATTAAAAAACGAGACAGATATGTTCTCCACAAATTACTTCATCTGATGGGTTCCAACCCCCATCTCATAAAAGAGATACAAATTTATAGATCAAATAATAAGTCTGCCTCCAGCAGATCAATAACAGAATGACCGGCGTAAATTAGAGTTTGTAACTGAAATCCTACACCACTAGGAAGTTGTTACAATTCCATTCCTAACCGATCATAAAGCATGAAACAACTGGATAACAAACTTTGGTCCATCAGCTCCGAATCTTTGCTCCAGCAGCACCACATCTTTTGCCAAATCAGCTCCGAGTCTTTGCCCCATCAGCTCCACGGTATCTGCCACTTGTTCCTACGGAGGAAGAGTAAACTTTGTTTTCCCCAGCCGCTCTACAGCCTTCCACTGTTCGGAACTTGGGGTGTCGCTTTCCATCATTTCCCGGATGGCTACCTCGAGCTCCATGTATGTTTCGTAGGACTTTTTAGGCAATCTAGTTCTAATAGCTGTGAACTTCTGCAGGACCTTGAAATCTTCAGTTAGCATGTCCACAATGGTTTGTCCCGACAGGTTTTTCTCCAGCTCATTAAACTTTGAATGGTCCATACGAGCCCTGACAATCAGGTGATTATAATGTTCCTGCGGGAGCATTCGACCCTTTTCGTTCCAGAAGCATGGCAACCCGTCTTCGAACAGCCCTTCAAACTCTTTTTTAAAATTGTTGACCTGTACCATTAATTCTTCGGATCTGTCCTGAACAATCTTCATTAACTGGTGCTTGTGAATGATTTTCTTTGCTGACAGGATTATTGAGACTCTGTCCTTTATGCCCATGTCATGCAACTTTTGATATGTTAATGAATTCAGGAAATCCAGGGTGTTTTGGGCTGTAGCGAGAGGTATTTTCGCCATGTGCTCGTTTACCACCCTCAATCTTTGCTGAGCTGAATCTATCAATCCACACAAATCATCAATATAATTAAGGTAGTGCCTAAACTTGGTAACTTCAATACTTAGGGTGTCCCAAATGATGTGCTTCGCCCCCTGAAGGGGGCCCTTCCCAATACATTTTTCTTTCATTTCATCAAGCTTCTGCTGTAATTGGCTCTTGTCCTGTAAGAGCTGCATTCTGCTTTCGCTTACCTTGGTTAACTCGGCTTTCACCTTTTCATTCTCGGCTTGCAATTCCTTAATAGTTTCCTCCCTTAAACTCACTTGGGACATAGACTCCAACAGGTCATCTGCAGAACAATCAGCTAATGGCTTTCGGATATCTACAATAGATAAGTCGTCACCGGTAGGGGTTTGGCTTATTAGCTCATCCATAATCTCCTTTTTCACAGTCTGGTTTTTCTCCATTACGAAAATTTGGGACAACAGTTCTTCCTTCTCGACATTCCACTTATCCTTCTCCTCTTGTAGCTCTCCAGCCTTCCCTTTGTATTCCATCATTTCTTGATGGAGTTTATCTTTCTCCTCCTGGAGGGCTAGCAATTCTGCTGATTGGACATGTTCTGAGCCTGGCATCTTCAACCTCTTCTTCAAAACTTGTAGGGCATTATCTTTCTCTTCTAACAATTTCTTTACGGCCTGGGTATTGTCTGAGCTGGCGATATCTGCTTGCAGTTTTTTCATCTGAACAACATTTGCTTTGTTTTCTACTTTCTCATGTCTCAATTGGACTTCCAACTTGTCACCAACGCTTGCAACTTATTTATCGTCATCATGGCTTGCAACAGGTCTGAATAAAGAATGTCGCTGGTTTGCTTGTGCAACTGTATCTTGTCTGGAGTACTAATTTTGTCCAGACGGATTTCTATTTCAGACATTCTTTTATCATTTACAATGGCCATCTTGAATGTATTCTTCTCTGCATCTCTAGCAGAAACTAGAGATGTTTTATAACTATACAAGTTCCTTACCCTCAGGAGCAGATTTCTCGTTTCCTCCAGGGATTGCTTCCTCTTTTCTAGGTAGCTCGCCTTGAGCTCTTCTTTTGATTTAAACAAGGGGCCGGACTCTGGACTGTTACCGTCACCTTCTGAATATTTAAAAGAACACTGACTGACCTGAACTGTCTTCAGGGGAACCAAAGCAGCATTTTTGAAAACTCCAGACGCCCCTTCATCCACGATCTCGCCTCCTACGAGCAGCGTCGCCTTCTTATGGGATGTTTCTTCTTCCATATCCATACTCTCGGCTTCGACAAAACTCCTCTTGACAGCAACACTGACACCCTCTGTGATTTGGATCTCTGAACGAGATGCAGGATGTGCCTCTGTCTCATCTTTGGACTCGTCAGTGAACTGGAGCAAATTAGCTGCTTCAGCTAACCCTTCAACAGCCTGATGCTCAAACGGTTTGTTCCTGTTTGCTTGTTTTCTTAATGATATCACCTGGTGGGGGTCGTAGTTCATATTTACATCCTTAACGAAATCCATAGGTTCCATCAATCTCTCTATACATGCCAGGGCACCTTTGCCTTTAAAAATGAAAGGGTCGACCTTAAAAGGAAATTTAACATTCAAAGATTTTCGAAAAGCACCGAAGTGCTCCTCCTCTGATAACAACCTTTGTCTCATAAACTCCAGAGCAAAAATCCTTGGAGTTAAAAAGGAAGGAAACCTATAAGGCTGACCGGTAAAGCCGTACACTCTCAAAACAGTGTAATCTCTGTACATGAACCAGTCTCCCACCCGAATTTCGGGTGAAGACTGCATCAAATATTTCATTTCATCGAAGACCCAGGGCAATTCTCCATCGAACAGCATCCTGTATATTTCGGACATGATCAAATTGGCAAATTCGATCAGGTGGATTTGCTTTGGCAAATCAGAAGAGGACAGAGTACTCAAGAACTTCAATTCGGTAACATTGGAACATATCAACATGTTAAGTAAGTGTGTTTGAAACCTAAAGAACTGGACCTTGGGAAATTCAGTCAGCTGGAGGTGGATTGCTTCGGCAAGATACTCGTCTAAATTAAGTACAGGAACTGACTGGGACTCGGGACTCAAAGAATATACTTTTAACAGGAAACCAAGGATAACATCACCTATACGACAATCGTCATCTAGACCTAACACCTGAAAAACCAAAGACATTACCAATTGCGCCTCAGTTCTGAAAACGTGCAAGGCTTAAGGTAAGGAAAGGCCTTCCAGGGACCGACCTTCCTTCAGGATACTTGACAGGAATCGAGAGCGAGCATCGGTTGGGCAACTTCGGAAAAACTCGGCAAGGACAGCTTCATTTACAGACTCACGGTTTCCAGGGTAACTTTCGGGTAAACTAAGATTTTCTCTTACCACTGAAGCATCAATTTTACACAATATCCTAGACGCGGACTGACTCACAATGACCCTCCGAGAGGGAGAATAATTTACCGCACACCATTCGGCAAATTCAGGGAAGTGGAGGGTTTTCTCTAGGGCGAAAAAGTATAAAAAGGACTTGCACACATTCAGAACATCATTTCCCTACAAAAAATAAGACCATAACCTTTCTTTGCTGCCAGACACACTTCCTGTAGACAAGAAAGGGTCGCAGACACCTCTGTGTCTATCTACCAAGAATTCTTCCCTTTCATCCGTGATCCGACCAGACACAGAAGCTTCGCTCTGTTGGTCCATTTCTCAATTTATAATAATAATTGGGCGAAGAAGTTACAGGATCAAGGTCCTACCTGGCTCACTGTGAAGGCGCGTGTTTGGAGCGCGTCTGGTACTGACAACTGGAAGCGCCCAAATCGATAGGTCCTTTTTGTCGGGTCCCGAGCAATAAAATAATCACAGAAGAGATCAATTCTGCCTTTATAGGACCTCCCCAACTAGACACGTGGGAAGCATTTATTTCCGCAACCACTACTTATCACTAACAGCCGTGCATCTTTCTCCTCCGGGCTCATTTCCGACCTTTGATCTCTTTTGTGCAAATTTCTGGCCTTCGGATCGTACACCACGTGTCCTTTTCCGTCGGGCATCTTGGCTCTAAGCACTGTGCAAGTTTCCATTCCGGGGTCGCTCGTGGCCGTCGATGTGACGTACTTCCACCCCTCACCGTTGGATTAAACGCCACGTCCCACATTCCGCTGAGCCGTCTGACCTTAACTACCGTGCAACTCTGGGTCCCGGACACATCCACAGCCGTCGATCTAATCTTCCTTTACGAGCGGGTCGTTGGATCATGTGGCGCCCACTCAATTCTGCTGGGATTCTTCGCTTTATCCGTCGGGCAACTTAGATCAGCGGAATCACTCTCCGCCGTTGATGCCATCTACCTTCAGCTCCACGCCGTCGGATCAAGCACCACGTACCCGAGTCCGCCGGGCAATCCGGGATTATACTCTGCGCCTGTTCGTCTTCTGGAATTCTTTCCGGCCGTTGATGGGATTGCCCAGCGCTTGTCAACCGTCCGATCATGTGACACGTACCACATTCCGGTGAGCGATGTGAGTTTATCCGGTGCGCAAGTTTCCATCCCGGAATCATTGTTAGTCGTAGATCTATCACCCTATGATCTCCAACCGTTGGATCGAGCAGCCAATAATGGGTTCCGCTGGGTGGCTCGAAGGTTATCCCGCGTGCATGTTCCGGCTGCGGAATCAATCCTAGCCGCCAATGTGATCCGATTTCGTCCCCCCACCGTCGGATCGAGAGGAACATATGTGATTCCGCCAGCTCCCATTTCTTTAACTAACTTGCGCTTTCTCCTTGCGGATTTGTTCTGAACCGCAGATCGTCCCTGGATCAATTTCGTAACCCTTGATTTTGCGCAGGGGGCTAAAGGCCCGAACTTCTGCTATCCTCCTCGCATGTTTTGAAAGGCGGAGGGAGTGTCAGCCATGGATTGGCTCCTCCTTTCGATCACAGCCTAGGATTTTGCTAACTTGGCTGCTCTTTAGACCATTACGTCACTTTTGTACTATAATCTTTAAAACAAAGTATTTAAACAATACAATTTTACCTCCCCTTGGTCTTATATTTCTTTTGTTAAATACAGGTGTTAACACAAGTTATCATTTGTCATTGTTGTCAAAGGGGGAGAATGTTTAGAGGTTGCAATCAATGCCAAAGGGGGAGATTGCTAACAAATTTGGGTTATAGTTGTCATTGATGTCAAAGGTGTTCACGAATGAAAAAGGAATAACCAGTGGATATGATGGCAGGACAAACTTAGTGAAATACTAAAGTAGTGATAGCATGGTATGGCATAGTTGAGGATGTGGCATGACACATATGATGGCATCGCATGGCATATTTGAGAATGTGGCATGACACATATGATGACATGGAATATGATGTTGTCCTAATGATGATGAAAGACTAAGGTAGTGATGGAAAAGTTGCTTATTAAGTACAAAGGATAAGAAAAAGATACCATGGAAAAGTTAACGCAGCATAAATCAAAGTAAAGACAAAATGACACGATGATGAGGTGGCATAGACGAAGGTAGTGATGACATGGCACAATGATGAGGCGACATATTTATCTGCATGAGATCCGATGAATGAGGATCAGTTTTTGTATAATCTGCAAAGACAAAATGCAGATCCGCATTAGTTCTAGAATGGAAGGTCAAGGAGCCACCCACACTAGATCTGGTGGTGAAGATCAAGTTTACATAAGTTAGGTAGGAAAGCCAAAGTTTTGCAAAAGATCAAGGTGGACGGTCAGGGGTAAATCCACAAGGAAATCAACAGTCCAAGAAATTGCGGAAACAAAGTTGCGGAAGTCCAAATAGGGAAATTTTGATTATGCATCTCGCAATCCGCAATGCGGAAACAAAATTGCGGAGAGGAGCTTGCAAAAAGTCGAAATGTTACGTTTCCGCATCCTGCATCCTGCATCTCACAATCTGGAGAGATCGGATGGATGACGTTAGTTTTGCTAAAACAAATCAACATTGTGGAAGAAAGCTTGCGAAAAGAAGCTTGTGGAAAGGAGTTTTCAAAAAGGAAAAAGCAGACAGTCGACATCCCCCGCATCCTGCATCCCGCAATCTGGAGATCGACGACCAGGAAAATGGCCCACGAAGATCAACAGTGGGAAATCACTGAAACAGAATCTTGGTGCAGAAAGGTGATTTTAAGGCAGAAATCGATGGTTAAAGCGACGATACAAATTGAATTAGAGATAAGATAAACCACTCTGATTGGATCAAGAAGTTGATCCTCGGAAAGAATTTTGGCTGTGCGGAAGCACCTGCAAACATTAGACAGAGGTGTGGAAATGGTTTCCAAGCTGCAGAAATGATCTCTGAGGTGCAAGATCAATGGAAGAATGTGAAAGGACGTTTTGAAATGTGTGATCTTCAAATATAAAAGGGCGCAACAATGAAAGGTATGTTTGTTCAGTTGAAGAGATGCAACTGTTAAAGAAGCTTAAACAGTGAGAAGTATTTAAGAAGCATCCTGAGTAAGAAGGAAGATGTCTATGCAGTTCGAATTACATGATCAGAATCAGAGACGAGTCGGTGTGATAGAATTCGATGGGAGATAAATCGTGAGAAACATATCAGGGTGGAAGGGAAGCACTAGGGCTAAGAAACAGGCCTACAGGGGGTTGTTTCCTCCTTTCAGTTGTAGCTGATAAACCAGGGGGTTGTAGACTCCTTCCAATTGGTATTGGTAAATAGGGTGATGTAGAATCCTTTCAGTCAAAGCTGATAAATCTGGGGGTTGTAGCCTCCTTCCAATTGGCATTGGTAAATAGGGTGTTGTAGCATCCTTTTAGTCGTAGTTGATAAACCAGGGGGTCGTAGCCTACTTCCAATTGGTATTGGTAAAACAGGGTGTAATACCATCCTTATCTGTAGTAGCAGGAAAAACTATTTGTAAATAACAATTTTGTAGTAATAGGATGTATTGGTGGTTTACCCTATTGGGATTCCACGTTAAAATTGTGTTATGTGTATTCTTGTTGTTATGTGTTTCTAATGATAGATTTAAAAGTGATTAAAATAGTAAAAAGATAACAATATTGATTCACACCCCCCCCTCTCAATATTGACCAATAAACCAACAATTGGTATCAAAGCAGGTTCCTTCACTACAGTTTAACCATTGTAAGGAAGATCCCATGAAAACCACTATGGATTAGCAAGAAGGAATGGCCACTAACAGACCTCCACTATTTACAGGAGAAGACTATGCATATTGGAGTGTCCGAATGAGATGCCATTTGATGTCCCTTGGATGGAAGGTTTGGGATGCAACTGAAAAGGAGGTTCCTATGGGAAATTGGTACCCTACAGACACAGTTGCACTAGGTGAATATCAAGGCAATTCCAAAGCCCTAAATGCAATCTTGAGTGGATTAACAAACAATGTGTTTACCAAGGTTATGCAATGCACATCTGCTAAACAAGCCTCGGATAAATTGAAGATTAGCTATGAAGCAGCATATAAGGTCAAAGAATCCAAACTACAGACATATAAAGGTCAATTTGAAATCCTCAAAATGGGAGAAGAAGAGAAAATTGGGGAATACATTCTTCATGTAGATGAGGTGGTTAATTCTATTAGAGGGCTTGGAGGAAAATTGAAAGAAAAAGGAGTGGTAAGCAAGATCCTAAGAACATTACCAATGAAATATGACTCAAAGGTTTCCACCCTAGAGGAACAAGATGACCTTAAAAAGGTAATAATAGATGAGCTACATGGAACTCTCACTTCTTATGATATGAGAACTAGACAGGATAAAAACTTGAAGAAAGAAGCAACATTTAAAGTCACTTCCAAAAATCAATCAGAAAATCTAGATGATGAGGAAGCCCTCTTTGTAAGTAAACTTAATAAAGGCACTGAGAAATACAAAGGTAAACTACCTTTGAAATGTTTTAAATGGGGAAGGATTAGACATTTTTCCTATAAGTGTTCCTACCCAAAACAAGAGGAGAGTGACCATGAAGAATCTTGTTGCCATAAGGGTAAGAAGAAGATTAACGAAAAAAGGAAGAACTTCTATTCCAAGGAAGAAAGTGAAGATGAGGAGATGAGTGAAGATAATGAAATCCTGTTTTTAGGAACAACAAACTCATATGAGGAATCAGAAGTGGACATAGAATCTAAATACATGGATGTTGTAGATAAAATTGAAAGAAGTAGGAAAAGAAACAAAGTTTTGAAAGAGAAATTGTCTAAATACCAAGAAGAGACAAATCAGATTATTACTGATTTGAGAAACCAACTTCAAGAGGCCAAGAAGAGTGAGGAAGATATAGTAGTTCTTCTCAGGAAGAGAATTCAAGATTCTGAAAAACTTGAGAAAGAAATTGCTCGACTTAAGAAGGGGTTGATAATTTTTTTTATCAAATCTAAGTTTAAAAACAACTCAAAGATTTTGGATGACATTCTTAACAGTCAAAGATCATCCAGTGACAGATCTGGTTTAGGGTTTGTTAAAGAAAAGAAGCCAGAGATTTTTGCACTCACTAATCGGAAAGGAAGTACAAAGAGATATGTTGAAGTACTGAAGAGTCCTGTTAAAAAGGAAAAGTGCAAATAATATGCTTTATCTTTTCATGATAAAGACAGAACTCATGAGGAGCTCAAGAGACAAGTAATAAATAGAAATCATAAAATATTTCTAGGTCATTGTTATTCTTGTAATAATTTTGGTCATAAAGCTCTGAAATGCAAGGTTTATGAAAAATTTCATGAGTACAAGAAGTATGCAATTAAAAAGCCGAAGGTAAGGAATCATAACTAGTTTGGACTTCTCAAAAGGTTTGATATAGAGTGTTACAAATGTAATAACTTTGGACACTTGGCTAGGAATTGTCAACTAAAATGTGATGCTCCAGTAGAAGTTTAGAGACAGTGAAAGAAAATGGTAGTTAGGAAACATAGAGACCAAATACCTCCTTTGGATAAAGAAAAATTTCATGGTTATTTTCATTAATGTCATAAGTTTGGTCACAAGGTGGTTGACTACGGAGTCAGGGGAGAAAATCAAAGGATGAAAAGGGAAAATGACACCAACGCAGAGCATGGTGAAGGACAAGTAAATAGTACATCTCCTGAAAAGGTGTGGATGAAAGAATTAGAAGCTTCAGAAGAAACACAAGTTTAAGTCATTAATGAAGTCTCTGTAGTAGATGTTGAGAATAATGAGGTCATAGATAAAAATGACACTCATCGCGAGGAAAAGCAAGATGGAGATATAAAAGAATACACCGATAAAGATGAAGGTGATGAAGAAGGATGTAGTGATGACTGTGGGATATTTTTCTAAAAAGGTCTCTCGTGATTTAAAGAAAACCATGAAAAATGACATTATAAGGGATCTTATACTTAGGGGGAGTTAAAGTCAGAAAATTCTAATTGGTGTTTAAGAAAAATTCAATTGGTATCTAATGTTGAAGTATATTGAAAGCTATCTTCTTCAAAGATGATGGGTGATCAAGGTTGGTGTATGGATAACATAAGACAAAGCATAAAGTAACGTGGGAACAAAAAAATGTGAGAGTCATGAAGACCATGATGTACGCAATCAAATAGAAGATAAAGATGATTATGTTCACTTAGTATTTGAAGTCATGACACATAAAAATTGTTGACAGTAAAAAAAAAAATCAAGTCTAAAAAATAAAAATTCAAGTCTATTGATAAGGTAGCAGGATGAGTTCAGCATTGGAAAAGAAAAAGGTCGAGGTTATGAGTCTTTGTGTCTGAGATAGTGAGACCAAAGAAACTATGTAATAAATTGAAGTAATCTCTGTGTTGAGGATTTGAAATTATGGGTCCCTGGACAGTTGATAATATAGATCTAAAATCCAAAAGAATTGAGCAGTATATGCTAGGTTTTTATATGAAGATCTAAATGCACAGGCTTAAGGAATTCTGGTAAAAGCAGAAGCTAGTTAACTTACAGGAAGAATAGGCCATTAGATATGGCAGCAGGAACAGAGTTTTTTTTTTAACATTTATCCTAGAACAGAAAATGGAAGAGTGTTAGAAAAATGCTGAGTATAAACTCTGTCACAAAAATGTTGACAAAGGAGAAGAAGTATAGTGACAGGGGGGGTACATGGATCTATCAGTTAAGATATCATTCAAGAACGGGAAATGTTAAGATAAATGATAATATATTGGTTAAATAACCAAGTTCATTTAAAGGGGAGATATGATGACAGGAGGAGTTGTCAAAGAGAAGAGAGACATGAAATCCTATATCAAAATAAGTGCAACATTGGCATAACAGATTATCCTTTGTCATTCTTGTCAAATGGGGAGAATGTTTATAGGTTTCCATCAATGCCAAAGGGGGAGATTGTTGAAAAATGTGGGTTATAGTTGTCATTGATGTCAAAGGTGTTCGCGAATGACAAAGGAATAACCAGTGGATATGATGGCAGGACAAACTTAGTGAAAGACTAAAGTAGTGATGGCATGGCATGGCATAGTTGATGATGTGGCATGACACATATGATGGCATCACATGGCATAGTTGAGGATGTGGCATGACACATATGATGACATGGAATGTGATGGTATCCTAATGATGATGAAAGACTAAGGTAGTGATGGAAAAGTTGTTTATGAAGTACAAAGGATAAGCAAAAGATACCATGGCAAAGTTAATGCAGAGTTAACGCAACATAAGTCAAAGTAAAGAAAAAATGGCACGATGATGAGGTGGCATAGACAAAGGTAGTAATGACATGGCACAATGTGAGGTGGCATATTTATCTGCATGAGATTCGATGAATGAGGATCATTTTTTGTATAATCCGTAAAGACAAAATGCAGATCTGCATTAGTTCTAGAATGGACGGTTAGGGAGCGACCCGCACTAGATATGACAATGAAGATCAAGTTTACATAAGTTAGGCGGAAAAGCCAAAGTTCTGCAAAATATCAAGATGGACGGTCAAGGGTAAATCCGCAAGGAAATCAACGGTCCAGGAAAATGTGGAAACAAAGTTGCAAAAGGAAATTACGGAAGTCCAAAATAGGAAAGTGTGATTCCGCATCCCGCAATCCGCAATACATAAACAAAATTGCGGAAAGGAGCTTGCAGAAAGTCAAAATGTTACGTTTCCACATCCTGCAATATGGAGAGATCGGACGACTGATGTTAGTTCTGCTAAAACAAATCAATGGTGTGGAAGAAGGCTTGCAAAAAGAAGCTTGCGGAAAGGCAAAAGCAGACAGTCGACATCCTGCATCCTGCATCCCGCAATCTGGAGAGCGGCGGTCAGGAAAATGCCTGACGAAGATTAACAATGGGAAATCGCTGAAATAGAATCTTGGTGCGGAAAGGAAATTTTAAGGTGAAAATCAATGGTTAGATCGACAGTTCGAATTGACCTAGAGATAAGATCAACGACTCTGATTGGATCAAGAAGTTGATCATGCGGAAAGAAGTTTGGCAGTGCATAAGCACCTACAAATGTTGGACAGAGGTGCAGAAATGGTTTCCAAGCTGCAGAAACGAACTCTGAGGTGCAGGATCAATTGAAGAATATGAAAGGAAGTTCTGAAAGGTGTGATAGTTAGATTTGAAAGGGCGCAATAGTGAAAGGTATGTTTGTTTTGTTTGAAGAGATGCAACTGTTGAAAGAAGATTAAACGGTGATAATTATTTAAGCAGTGTCTTGAGTAAGAAGGAATATGTCTCTGCAGTTCGAATTGCATGATCAGAATCAGATACCAGTGGATGTAACAGAATTCCGTGGGAGAGAAATCGTGAGAAACATATTAGGGTGGCAGGGAGGCACTAGGGCAGGAAACATGCCTGCAAGGGGTTGTTGCATCCTTTCAGTTGTAGCTGATAAACCAGGGGGTTGTAGCCTCCTTCCAATTGGCATTGGTAAATAGGGTGTTGTAGTATCCTTTCACTCAAATCTGATAAACCAGGGGGTTGTATCCCCCTTCCAATTAACATTGGTAAATAGGGTGTTGCAGCATCCTTTCAGTCGTAGCTGATAAACCAGGGGCTCGTAGCATCCTTCTAATTGGTATTGGTAAAACATGGTGTAATACCATCATTGTCTGTAGTAGTAGAAAAAACTATTTGTAAATAACAATTTTGCAATAATAGGATGTATTGGTGGTTTACCCTATTAGGCTTCCACGTTAAAATTGTGTTCTGTCTATCCCTACTGTTCTGTGTTTCTAATGATAGATTTAAAAGTGGTTAAAATAGTAAAAATATAACAATACTGATTCCCCCACCCCCTCTCAATATTTACCAATAAACCAACATGTGTGTAGTCAAAATACTGCTACAATTGCAGCTACTGGAGATTAAGGTTTCATGCTTGAAACCTAGAAGGAAAAATCTAGTCATCCAATAAATTTTCATTATAACTTGATTTTGGTGAAGGATCAGGAGCTAAAACTTTGCCACGATAGAGATGAAATGTTATTCTACATTGTGTACGATTTTTAACCTTAGATTATCTTTAATTTATGAGATATGATCCCTCCAAAATAGGGTTCCAACCTTTTCCAGGATTCAACCTTAAACATGTCACCTATCGAGAAATGTTATATCTCGGGATAGAAATATCCAAATCAAATTTTCTAAGATGTTTTAGAAAGGGCTCAAACTTTAGTTTCTATGGTTTGAGTTTCAAAACCAGAAGTTGAAACAGTGAAATGTGGTAGTCCGTACAAGTTTGTTATACTAAACTAGTCCATAAACATGTCACCTTGGGAAACTTAGTATAAGTTCCATTTGGTGAATCCAATATTACTCTAACCTATGGGGATGGAAAGAATGCATATCATACTACCTCAGGGAGAATTTTTAGAACTAGGGGAGTAAATTTTTTGGAGATATATCAAAATTAAAACCGGACAATTCTACATAATAAATTGAAGAAACTAGGGCATCAAATATTTTGCAGTTTTGTCCACGGTTTTGGGAAAAGGAGGATATTGCTCAGCTTTCCTTGGGGAGGTGCATATTTCTATACAATTAGATCTAAAATACACCAAGGTTGAAAAATTATGGTTTCTCTGTCAAACCCTAAGTCGACCAAAAACAATTTTCCAGAAAGGATTTGGACCAAGCATTAGTTGAAGCACTCCCTTTGGTAAGTTATATGCTCTCTATTTCCATTTTAGGTTCTCATTTTATCAAGATGATAAAAAATACCAAGATTGAGCAAAATATTGAAGGAGTCGAGAACTTCCAAGCATGGAAGTATAGAGTATTTATCATACTAGAAGAGCATGACTTGGAAGACTATTTCAAATGAGATGTTGTAGATCCAAAGGAAGATGAGGACAAATCTAATAATAAAAAGAACCTGGTCAAATCCAAGAGGATCATTTCGGACTCTATCAAGGACCATTTTATACCACATGTACCATCTTTGAAGACCCCCAAAGAGATGCTCAATGCATTGAAAAAATTGTACGAAGGAAAGAACATCAACAAGAAGATGACCCTGAGGAATCAACTTAGGGGTGTGAAGATACAAATTCCAAAAATCATTCAATCATACTTCACAAGGGTCTCCCAGATCAAGGAACAACTAGAATTTATTGGAGACAATGTCAAGGAAGTAAAAGTGGTGACGACCAGCTTGAATGGTCTAATAAGATCGGGGAATATTTCATTCAAGGAGTTTGTGCCAGAAGGAGGCTCACCAAGTTCAGTAGCAAGAGAAGAAAATTTATGTGATGACGCCAATCAATATCTAACAGCTCATGTCGTTGAAGATGAGGAATCAAGTGAGAATAGAACAAGGGAAGATTCCTCAAGTGATGAGGAATATTTACTTTGATCCAAAAGGATTCAACCCATGGTGAAGAAGAGACGCTTATCCATCTCAACATTGGACAAGAAAGGATGAAGTTGTGATTGATGAAGAAGGGACACTAATATCTATGTTCAACATTGTCGATCATGAGCAAGACAAACACAAGTCCTCAGAATCAAACGATGGAGAAAAGCACAATGTAAGAGACTCCAGTAATTCCTACAAGGAGGCATAGATCAAGAGGGAGTCTACCAAACAAACAAAGATAAGTGTTTAAATTTTCATTCCATGTATATTTGTTCCTTAAATGATATTGTCCAGTTGTTTACAAATTTATGTATTATGCATGTTAGAGTGTTTTCATTCATGAACAATATACTACTAATATGATTTTGATGGGTAAGTAGCCTATGGTGTTGTACAACATTCTACTTCTACTTATCTGAAATGAAACCTCATTATTGGCATATTGAAAGTAATGCATGCTCTTAATTATTTTTTGGTAGAGATGGACGACATCTAGAAAGTTACCGTATGTGTACAGGATATGGATGAATGTTGTAGAAATGGATAATGTAGTTGCATGAATGTGTGACATGTGTCTTTATGCATAATAATTTGTCATTGTTATGAAATGTTTCTAATCATGCAACTGAATTTGACTTGTAGGAAGGATTGTATGCAATCACCTACAATAGAAGAATGATGAAGCTTGATCCGAAGAAAAAGTGATGATGGTTCAACTATAACACTCAAAGAATATTCACTCCAACAAAGAGGAACCTGAAGCTCCTGAGGTCACACACCGTGATGGAAGAAAGAGATTCAAAAGAACATGAGAATCATGATATGACCAAGACATAGAGACCCATAGATCCACAGTGAGAGGCAAACACCCACAAGGGAAGACAAGCTTGGGTGCGAGAGATCATCCAAGATGTAGAGAAGTGTGGTTCTCCAGATGGGACTTCTTGAGAAAGTAAGAGTCCTTAGACACAATCCATTTATGTGTCACTATTGTGTTACATCATTGATGCAAAGCCTTCCAGCTATGAAGAAGCAACCGAGAAGAATGAATGGAAAGATGTTATAATTTAATAGTATCAGTCAATCATGAAGAATGATGTATGTGATGAGGTTCCGAGACCTGAAGGGAAGTCTATAGTGTCTTTAAATTGGATCTATAAGATCAAGCACGCATCAGATGGAAACATCAAGAAATACAAAGCAAGGTTCATGGTTTCTCTCAAAAAGAGGGAGTCGATTTGCATATCGAGCAACTTCTAGGACTAAGGACTCTCTACAAATAACCACATGTGTGCAGAAGGATTTGTACAAGCTTATAAGGCACCCATGGGATAGCACATACAGTTACATGAGGAGCTTGAGGATCACCTAGAGTGACGAAGATCCCAACCATTGCTACAAGGTTGAAGATGGAATCCTACAGAGGACGAGAAGCTTATAGATGGGTGCAAGAGGAACTTGCAACAAAGTTTGAGATGAAGGGTCTTGGTATCCAGTGACCTTGAGAGATGACATAGATTAGCAGCAGAGGAGACTACCTATCACTCTAGTACAGAATATCCCGACGCAGAGAGTACAAGATGTAGAGGGAGGATGGTGCTCTGGTTTAGAGGGAGTGACTACAGTAGATCTCAGAGTTCAAGAATCTTGACATCCAGAGAATATTTTCCTTATCCAAGGAAAATATGAGATCGATGTCATGAAGAGGTTCAAGATGTTGGATTTCAAGGCTATAGCTACATCGATTGAACCAAACTTGAAGTTGTTGTGTGATCCTACTTCAGAGGCAGTTGATTCCACAGTCTACAGCCATATTATCGATTAATTGATGAAGAACATAAGGTTGGACATATGCTTTGTTGTAAACACATTGAGCCAGTTCCCTATGATGAGAAAGGTTGTTATTGATGACAATCCATTAATGACAAATTAGTAATAATTGTTGATGACATGGCAAGAAACGCATGGTAGTTTAGGCATTGGAACACCAATTGGTCCAAATGACCCATTCTGTGGTCATTTTTTGAAGATATTGTGGTATTTGTACTTTGATTATGCTCTTGCATGAGGTGAGGTCGACTCAGTCAAGAATAAATAAATAAAATTGCAAATATCCAAGTCGGTCAGCCTTATAAATTGCAATAAAAATATTAAAGTGGAATAGTAGGTCGATTCAGTAAAAATACATGGAAAATCAATATAAATACCATCCAACACCCTCATTCATTTGGAGTGATTTTTGTGTGCAGGTTATTAGCTCTGAAATTTGGGTAAAGGACTAAGGCAGCCGCAGTGGTAAGGATGAAAGAAGAAGATCTGAAATCACATTTCTGGGTTCAATGAATCATTTGGGTATGAAAAACGCAAGCATGAGTTTGTGGACTCGCTAGTTCATTATTTTGATTACATGTAATGCAGATCACACGTTTCAAATAGATGGCTCTTTCAAATGACAAAGCTCCAGTGATCACAGGATACATATCTTTCTAAGATTGCGGGAACTGTCTCAAATCGCAAGGGATACTACTCCATTGCAATAGAAGTGTCTTCTAAACAATAGTGTAGATATCGCGGGAGACTTTGAAATTGCAGGGGAAATTGATCTTTGATGTGCATGGAAAATTTAAATGTATCACCGAACGACATAGAAGACATTCTTTGCGAACAAAGGTTAAATATAGTACATATTATGAATTGGAGACAATGAATGAAGTTCTTGTTAGGATTTATAATCCTCCCTTGTCCAAGCTGTCTATTAGATTATATTAGCCTAACTTAGGAGTCATTTAGTTATTATTGGGTCCACTAGTACCATTGGGTCCACTTGGCCTAATGGGGCCACATGTACCAGTCACTAGAGTGTGGGGAAGACCGATAGAGGCTAACTAGAACTGATTGCACCTTCATGCATCATTTTAGGTGCCTCTGAGAGCAATCCCTACAATTTAGGAGCCACTAGGAGTGCCGGCACCAACCTCCTTATTATGTATCTAAATATTTATGAGCAAATATTTTAAATATTAAATGTAATATTAGTTAAATCCGAACGTAGGGTCACACCATTTCATCGAAACGATGTGTTTTGACCTATAAAAGGTCTTCTCACTTATTGTAAAAATTATCATTTTAATAATGATTTTCATTGTGGATAAATTCGAAATATGTGGGTTTATTTTTCTCCGCTCCAAGTGGTATCATATTTGTACGACGTCTCAGCACCTTCTGCAACTCCATTCTTCTCCACCTCACCTACTCCACTCTTGCTACTCCCCATTTGCTACTCCAATCTTCCATCCTGCGCTGCTCCATGTGTTGCTCCACCCTCGCGTTGATCAACAAGGCAGAAGAATTTTTTTTCCATACACAATATCATAGTCGACGAAGAAAATATAAAATATTCCTCAATGCAATAAGAAGATCAGGCATACAACTGGTACATGTGGTGGAAGGTTACAACACGGAAAAATAAGCGTAATTGGAACACGTTCAAAAACGATTTATTTAAGCGGTTTGAAGATTTAAAGGAAAAAGAATTCTTCGCAAAACTCACCAGACTGCAGCAGAAAGGTGACGTCAATGAATACACTGACGAATGGGAATCCCTGGAGACACGTGTGCCAAAACTCACAGACAGTAAACGCCTACAAAATTATGTGTACGGACTAAAACCCTATATCATAGATGAACTAGAGCTACTAAATGTATCAACCTTGGACAAAGCGAGATGTAAGGAAAAAATCATTGAGGAAAAGATTAAAAAAAAAACGTGGAACTGGAACTATGATAAAGATCGAAGGTCCGTCCAAAATACCAAAACCGACACCAAATACCAGCCACCACATATAAGAAGTGACAACAAACCCACTTTAGAAGTCCAATGAATGAAAGAAGGAAAGTGTAAATATTGCACAGAGAAGTGGGACCCAAGACACAGATGTTTGAAAAATGAGACCACCAAGAACTTATATCAATGTGGAAACACCCAAGTTATCAATTGCAGCCATAACAGGAATACACCAACCACAGACATTAAAAATTAAAGGGCATATAAAAAATAACAATGTTATCGTCATATTCGACACGGGAAATACCCATAATTTTATTGACGTAAGTATTGCAAAGAGGCTTAACCTTTTCATATATCCAGTACCCAACATGAAGGTAATGGTCACAGATGGAAAGAACATTGAAATAGTGGGAAAATGCCACAAAGTTAAGTTGCAAATACAAGACTATAACCTTCAGTCTGTATTTTACGCAGTACCATTAGGAGGAATTGATGCAGTATTAGGAATTCAATGGTTGCAAACACTAGGTACCTATTCAACAAACCACCAAGAAAAATTTATAAATTTTAAATCGAAAGGATAAAAATACAAATTGTATATTTTCCAACCCCCTCTCACACAAATTGTTTCATCCCACAAAATGGAGAAGCTAATTCGAAGGGGAGCACCATCGTATGTCGTACAATTCCAAGAGATGGAATTATTAACTTCAGAAGTAGTTAAATCAGGTTAACTAGAGATCCAACGATTAATCCAAAAGTACAAAAAGTATTTGAATATCTCCCCATGGAGTTACCACCAGAAAGAAAGATAGAGCATGTCATTGAAATCAAGTCTGGATCAAGCCCTGTCAATGTTAAACCCTATAGGTACCCACACCATCATAAGACAGAGGTTGAAAGATTAATCCGTGATTTACTGAAGTGTGGAGTGATTATAGAAAGTCGAAGTCCTTATGTTGCACCAGTAGTATTAGTATGAAAGAAGGATGGGTCATTTAGGCTATGCATCAACTACAAAGGACTAAACAAGATAACTATTAAAGACAAGTTCCCCAATCCATTTATCAATGAAATGTTGGACGAGCTGCATGGCGCAAGGTACTTTTAAAAATTAGACTTAAGGTCGGGATATTACCAAATCAGAGTAAGGATAGAATATGTGGCAAAGACAAATTTCTGAACCCATGAAGGACATTATGAGTTTAAGGTAATTCCTTTTGGGATAAATAATGCTCCAACGACATTTCAAGAAACCATGAATAACCTATTTCAGCCATTCCTAAGGAAGTTTGTACTAGTTTTTCTTATGAAATCCTTATATATAGTAAGACATGGAAGGACCATCTCATACATATGGAACAAGTACTCTCTATTTTAAAAGAAAATTAGTTCTACACCAAGATGTCTAAATGCACGTTGGGTAAGGAAGAAGTGAGCTATCTTGGTGACGTAATATCTAAATAAGGAGTCAAGGTTGATCCAGAAAAAATCAAATCAATCACAGACTGGACCAAACCTACTAACATCTCCAAGTTAATGGGATTCCACCAGGCTAACTAGATACTACAGAATATTCATCCAGAATTATGCACACATAACCGCACCCTTATCCAACATTCTAAAACAGAATGCGTTCCAGTGGAGTGAAGAAGTGGATAAATGTTTTGAATCCTTGAAATGAATTATGTCCTCCATGCTTGTACTAGCTACCCTAGACTTCTCCAAACCATTTGTAATAGAATGTGACGCTTCAAGTTATGGTTTAGGAGCAGTACTAATGCAAGATGAACTCCCAATAGCTTTTGAGAGCAAGAAGTTAAACTCGTGAGAACAATTGAAGTATACATACGATAAGGAAATGCTGGCAATTATGCAGGCATTGGAAAAGTGGCGACAATACCTCATAGGGAGAAAATTCATGATCCGCATAGACCATAATAATCTTCAATACCTACTTCAACAGAAAACTTTTTCCATAGAACAACATAAGTGGATAGAAAAAAATGTTGCTTTTGACATGGAAATAATACACAAAAAAAGGTGAAGGAAAATATAGTCGCAGATGCACTCTCCAAAAAAGATGAGGATATTACCTCTTACTCCATCTCAATCACAATTCCATAATGGCTAGATGAAATACGAAACGAATATGCCAAGGACCCAGAAACAAGAACTATAATTAACAATTCCAACCATGACACCAAAGTTGAATGGAAAAATGATATCCCTTGGTATAAGGGGAGGATTTATTTAAACTCAAACTCTAAGTTCAAGGTTAAGGTAATGAAGGAATCCCATGATTCCCCAGCTGCAGGACACGTAGGATTCTTCAAATCTTATTATAATGCAATAAGGTCATTTTTCTGGAAGGGAATGCAAAACGTTATTTAGCAATATGTGACAGAATGCGACAAATGCCAGAGGAACAAAAGAGAAAATTTTTAAGGCCAAGTTACTCCACCCCCTACACATTCCAAACCAGAAATGGGAAGATATATCAATGGACTTCATCGATGGGTTACCACTGTCAAAAGGAAAGGGCCATTAGAGGAAATTTGAGGTCTAAAATGGGCCTCATAGTTAAAATAATAATTAAAATAATAGAATAATAGTTATTAATTTTGGATGAAGAATGAAAAAAACTACTTTCTGTGTTTGTATTTTCAACATATCTCCTTGTGTGTTTACTCAAATTCTGAGAAGGAGAGCTCATTGGATGCGGAATTTAATTCCACATCCAATGAGTACCCACACTGCATAATTTTGACAGACCCCACTCGTTGGATGTGGAATTAAATTCTGCATCCAACGAGCTCTCCTGCTTGAAATTTGAGTAAAAACACAGGGAGATATGCCGAAAATACGAACAAAAAAAGTAGTTTTCTTTTAAGAAAAATATTTCAATTCAACCATTATGGTTGACTCATTTGATTGAAATTCTATTGGTTCTTGAATTCCAACTCACAAAATTTATTGTTGGCACATTTTCTTATAAGGCCCATTTTAGACCCCAAATTTCCTCTAATGAAAATCTGTGTAGTGGTCGATTGATTAACTAAATTTGCACACTTCATGGCAACAAAAAAAACAGACATGACAAAACAAATTGCAGATATATTTTGAAAAAATATCTACAAATTACATGGCTTCCCAAAAGTCATCGTCAGCAACAGAGATGCAAAATTTAATGGAAATTTTTGGAGGGAATTTTTCAAACAAGTAGGCACATCACTCAATATGAGCTCAGCTTACCACCCCTAAACAGATGGCCAGACTGAAGTCATAAATAAATTCTTAGAAGCATATCTACTTTGTTTCGTAACAGATAAACAAAACCATTAGTCTCAATGGTTACACTTAGAAGAATGGTGGTACAATTCAACATACCACATCTCCGCGAAAATGACCCCCTTCCAAGCTTTATATGGGTATGAACCTCCAAATTGGAAGGATTTAGTTCTAAACGACACTAATGTTCCAGAATTAAGGAACCAACTAGAGAAATCTCAAAAAACTATTGAATTACTCAAGAATAAATTAGTCATGGCAGAAAATTGTATGAGGCAACAAGCGGATCAACACATAACCGAAAAAGAATTTGAAGAGACTGGGTGTTCATAAGAGACCAACCCTATAAACAAGTATCCCTTAAAATTGGAGGAAAAAACAAGCTGGCCCCAAAGTTCTCTGGACTGTAATAGATTACCAAGAAGATTAGTCAAGTTGTGTATAAGTTACAATTACCTGATAAAAGTCGTATCCACAATGTCTTCCATGCATCATGTCTCAAAAAAATGCTAGGGCAACATCAAATAGTGCAAACAATACTTCCTATGTTAGATGATGAAGGAAGGATCATTTGGGAACCAGAGGCAATCATTGCAACCAGAGAAAGAAGGATTCGTTCTCGAACACTCAAGGAATATCTCATTAGGTGGAAGAATTTTCTAGATGAAGACGCATCATGGGAGATAGAACCGTTTCGTCAACAATACCCGTCCTTACCCTTGCTTTGAGGACAAAGCGTTCTAAAAGACGACGACAATGTAATGTATCTAAATGTTTATGAGCAATTATTTTAGATATTAAATGTAATATTAGTTAAATCCAAATGTAGGGTCACACAATTTCATCAAAACGATGTGTTTTGACCTATAGAAGGTCTTCTCACTTATTGTAAAAATTATCATTTGAATAATTATTTTCATTGTGGCTAAATCGAAATATGTGGGTTTAGTTTTCTCCGCTCCACTCCTTCAGTGGTTGGAAATTGGTAACTAGTTAAGATTAGTTATGCTTCATTTACATTCAATTAGATATCGTCCGGTTCAGTTAGCGCAAGTTATGCATGCATGCATGTGGGAAGGCGCCAGTTCTCACCTACTTCTCACCTGCCACTGCAATTAGACTAGTTTAATTGATTATAACTAATTGAGATACTAGATTAGACATCTGGAGTTAGCCAGTTGAAATTCGATAGTGATTTAGACACTTCTAGTTATCCATGCAGTCAGATTGAGTTGGTAGATTCAAATTCATCTCCCATGATTCAAATTCTCCTTTATGTATTACCATTGTATACTGCTGGGATGTAATGAAGTTTATACTGTAATTATATTAAGCAATACTTGTCTGTTTCCTAAGAGATTTGTTTTGTTCAGTGTTTATTATTCATTCATTTTCACTACATAATAATTAAGAATATGATTGCACTCATTTCCTGAAGATCCAATGGCACAATAATTCTAATATGGTATCAGAGCCATCTCAGGAAAGCTTCAAGTCTGTCTACTCCCCACTGTACACCAGAAGCAGTTGGGTTTCCACAGAAGTCCCGCAAAGAGTGCCTTGCTTCCTCTGAATTCATTCAAAGTGGAGGTGCAAGCGTGACGGACCTTGAGAAAGTGTACATGTTGAGAGGGAAGGCTTGATTCTAACATAGTGCAAATGGTTTTGGTTTTGCAGTGAATTTCTATAGGTGCTATGTAGCTTTATTGAAGATATTTTTTGATTAGCAGGGGAATTATGGATTCTCAACCATCCACACCTCGGATCCTAACACCCTTCAATTATGTTTATTGGAGGTCAGATATGAAAGTTTCCTTGCACAACAAGGGCTTCTTCAAGATAATACTGGGAAGGGAGGCTAAGCCCCATCATCTAGCTGAGAAAAACAAGTTTTTGAACTGCTTAGATGGATCTTTTGGTTATCTATGTACTCAAATCACCAAAGACCTCCTCTTTCACCTTGAAGGTTTGATGACTCCCAAAGAAGCTTGGGAGAAGCTTGAAGTCTTGTTTGGAAAGCAAGATGAGATTCAGGGGCACATTCTAGAAAACGAGTTGATAGCCTTACATCCCAGCAGTTTCAAGACTATACATCAATTCTTTTCCAAATTCAATTCTCTTGTAATTTAATGCAGATAGTGCGAAATAGAAAGAAAGGAGGAGGAGCATGTGCTCTCCATAATTAGTAAACTAGGTACTAAGTATTTTGTATTTGTCTCAATATTCCATTATGGAAGATATTCCATTCTCAATTGGAAGATTCCCTCACTTGATTCCTTTGTTGAGTCCTTAATACAAGAGCAAGAGAAGTTGGTCCATATGGGAGTCATCCAAACTTCTAAATATCAATCTCTCCTGGTGAGAGAATCTATCAAAGCGCAATCTAAAGGTATACCTAAGGGGAAGGATCCTAAAGCATCTGATTCGAATCCTAAAGTGAATCAGAAGAATTCCAAAGGAGCTTCGGGCTCCAAGAAGAAGAAAAAATTTGAAAATAATGTGTCCCTATTGTATGAGGAGTTTTCATCTAGAAGGCTCTTGCATGAAGAAGCAAGTCAACCAATTGACTTTCCTCCTCAAGTAGAATGACATTGCTCTTCCACAAGGAGCAAAGAAGTCTTATGATGGACCACAGACAAAAGATGATGAAAGGTGCCATGCCTTGAAGGATAGCCTTACTCAGTCGACAACATATTTGATTGATTCTGGAGCATCCAATCACATGGTTGCATCCAAAGAATCTTTCTCTACCCTCACACTATCAAAAGGGCCTAATATTCACATGGGAGATGATTCCCAAATTCCAGCAGCAGGAAGAGGTTCAGTTAAAATCCTGCATGGTGAGTTCAAAAATGTTCTCTATGTTCCCTCCCTTGCAGCTAATTTGTTGTATGTTTATTAGATGACCCATAAAGGCTCTCCCAAGAGAGTTACATTCGACTCAGATTCAGTTGAGATCACAGAAAAAGCTACTTGAAAACTCATAGCGAAAGGTATTGCAAATCATTCCACTAAAGCTTATGAGTTCTCACATTTTTTTCCTGTCTCACCTCCTACAGCTTTATTGACTCATGCTAACAACACTAGTAAGATTTGGCATGAGAGATTTGGGCATATCAATTTCAAATATCTTCAGCAACTCCACAATGATAAAATTGTTGAAGGTTTGCCTCTCATCCAAACTTCCGATAGAGTATGTTCTGGTTGCTCGGTAGGTAAGCATCTAGAGAAGAGGTATGAAGTTGGGAAAGCACATAAAGCTGCCTATATACTTGATTTGATACATAGTGATGTGGAAGGACCAATGCCCACAACATTCATTAACGGTTGCAGGTATTTCCTCACTTTTATTGATGATTGTTCTAGTTACTGTTGGATCTACTTTATGAAACAAAAGTCAGAAGTTTTTGAGATTTTTAAAGTTTTAAAAACTATGATTGAGAAGTGTTTCAGTAAAAATATCAAGTCTATAAGATCTGATAAAGGAGGAGAGTATATTAAAATATATTTGTAGCATTATTGTGAAACGAAAGGGATTCAAATGGAACACTCAGTTCCATACACACCACAACATAATGGTGTGGCTGAGAGGAATAACATATCACTGAAGGAGATGGAAACATGTCTTCTCCATGCCAATAATCTCCCTCCTCTTTGGGTAGAAGTTGTAAATTGTGCTTCATATTTGCATAATAGAGTGCCTCATAAACCATTGGTTGGGGCCACTCCATTCGAAGGACTGCATGGGAATAAGCCCAATGCCTCTCATTTGAGAGTTTTTGGTTCCAAAGCTTGGTCCAGAATACCCATTGAAAAGAGGAAGGCCTTCTGTTGAGGCCTGGAAAATCGCAGGTAACAACAATTAGGGATTCTCCCCAATAAACATCCCAACTAGCCCGTTATTGTTTGGTGTGGGGAATCCGTCCGGTTTACGATTCGGCTACCGTAGGTCAAGTAAAAAATTAAAGGTTTTACCGATTACGATCCGGTCCACCATATATATTTTAGTTTTTTGTATTAAAGTATGATGTGCAAGTGCCTATCTAAAAATGCAGACTGATAGAGATAACAAGGAGCAGTCACAATGTGATGCGTAGGTTCTTACCTCTTGTCTTAACTCTCTCGCATCTAAATCACACACAGCAAGAAAACTAAATTTAACTAACTAACCTATCCCTAGGGAGAAAAATTATCAGTTATCAATGAATAATGTATTTCTACGCATGCATTAAGAAAAATCACATATAGTTGTTACTTATTTCAGAACACATGAACATTAATAGAAGAATGAACAACAAGATAGCTTATTGTTTATGAAAAGCCTTCATTAATCACAGTGGAAATTTCATAGAATAAACTAGAGTGCATTCATAACATGAACATATGTTCAAAGAGTTAGAACGATCTCACAGTTAATGGACATAAGCTGAAAACGAAATAGTTCACATTCAATAGATCCATAGCACAACATTTGAAACATTCCACTAAGCTTTCTCCAACAGGAAACTTGTAATTCTTTATTGCAAAATGAAATAGTTCTTCTTACAACATACTTTCACAAATCTATCTGGGAAAAAGTCCCATCTACATCTAAACTCTCCTATATTTATACAAAAAGCAAAACCTTTGGGCTGCCCCTCGATGACCTTTGGGCTCCCCCAACCGTTCAATCCCAAAATTTTGTCTTTTAGTGAGTGCTCATAATTTTGTACAATACGTTACATTAAATTAAAATTTAATAGCACTTTTATAAAGAGGGACCAGCTTGGTCACTGATGAACTTTTTCTAAGCCTAGGCCTCTACTGCTATCAATTCTGCTCAGTAATCCATTGGTCTTTTTTAGATCCTGTTGATCTCAGACCTTCACTTTCTTCTTCTTTTCTCTATCTTTGCTTCTTCATTCTTCAGCCTCTTCCTTCCTCGTTGCCTCCATCAGCTACCTCTCTTCTGCTTTGTCTTTTAGACATATCTTCTTTGCAGCAATCACTCTGTCATAAACATAGCAGGTTTTTACACCATTTAGCTTTTAACAAAATAACACAAAACTGTATTAGTACATGCATTCTGTAAAATGAACTATAAACAGTATTAATGCATAAAAAAAAATGACAAGGCAAAGAAGATCATGCAAGTTGCGCTTAAAAACCCTGTCCGTAACCACAATGACAACCCTGATAGCAAAGATTCTTCATCTTACTCCAGGTCGCATCTGAACTAACTCGAAAACACTAAACTTTGCACTATGCTCCTCATCATGGAAAACCCTAACTGGACCAAAACACCATAGGAAACCTCCGCCATCCCATGAAATAGAGTAAAAGCACACAAAAATAGCGGGAAAGAAAAAAAACTTATCGGCGGTCGAAAGCACTAGACGACGTGAGAATAGTCCTATTCATAGCCACAACGGTGGACAGCGAACAGACTACGGGTCCCGCGAGACTATTAGGTCTATCGGCGTCAGAGACCTTTAACGCTAAGTGTCGAGGCTATAATCTTTAACATCTCCGCAGTGTCAGCGATGCCAACAACTAATATCGCGATGACTGTGTATCGACGATCAGAAACGCTAACATCGGGCGGATAGTTGATGAGCAGATCCCTTGATGACTAATTGAGCAATATTGATTTAGACACATGGATTTGTATGATAGTTGACATGACATGACTAAGATAGCATTGATGGCAATGACAGCAGAGTATTGTTGGCAAGGACAACAATAGAAGACTAATGGTGACAGCAGAGTGACATGTATGTGACAATTTCCTTGATAGTGATTAATATGTGACACATTAACAAATTAATGGCAGTTGACAAATTGATGCATTGCAGTCTGTTCGACAGTATGATTGCAGAAGCTAATGTCAGATTTGTTTGATCTCGATTTAGAGGTGACTTGTATATTTTGCAACAACCAGAGTTGTGTGAAGTTGTCCGAGAATCCTGTGTTTCATGACAAGTCGAAGCATATTGAGATCAAGTATCACTATATCCGGGATATGGTGCAGAGGGTAGCAATGAAGCTCCGATATGTTGCAACAGATGAGCAAATAGTTGATGTCTTGACCAAGCCTCTTGTGAGAGTGAAGTTTGAGTACTTCAAGGATAAGTTTGGAGTGGTGTAGATCGATGTCCATTGCAAGAGAGAGTGATGAGTCCCAATGGTCCTACATCTAATATGAAAAAGAACTGGCTATGTAGTTGATGAAGTTTTAGATGGTTCTAGGCCTACATCCAATATGGAATAGGACTGACTCTTTAGTTGATGAAGTCCTGGATGGTTCTAGGCCTACATACAGTATGAAAAAAGGACTGGCTTTGTAGATTATTAAGTCCTAGATGGGATCTAAGCCTGCATCTGGTATGAAAAAGGATCGGAACTACAGAGATATGCATCCAATCTGAAAAAGGTTTGGCACTACAGAGATAAGCATCGAGTATGAAAAAGGACTGCATTGCGGAAATGTACATTTAGCATGAAAAAGGGTTGGCATTGTACAAGGTACATCCAACATGAAAAAGGATTGGCATTGTACAAATATGTTAAGCTACATCTAGCATGAAAAAAGGTCGACCCTATAGTTGATGAATTCCTAGATGGGATCTAGACCTACATCCAGCATGAAAAAGGCTTGGCTCTGTAGAACTTCTCATGACGTATAAATTCACAAGCTATCACTAGTCAATGGTCGACGAGATGAGAGTTGTTGCAACAATTATGACGATCCAGTAATGACGATGACCAACGATGATGGCGATGTCCAAAGATTGTGTCCAATCTTGGTCATGACTATGTCAAAAGAATACCTTCCTTATTAAGAGGGAGTGTTGTTGTAAATGTAAATTCATAAGATATTCTTCATTTTGTTGTATTATTATTTCATTATTATTATATTTTGTTGTACCTCCTTCAGATATGTTTTTCCTTTGTTCAAAGATGTCATTATTATACTTGGTCATGTAATAATATCAAGGCAAAACCTCTGTTGTAAGTTGGGGTAATAGTCCCCAAAAGGAATATTGTAAAATGTATTTTTGGGTCCCCCTCAAAGAAGTCGGACCAGTTAGGTTATGAAGTCATCCATGTTGTGTAAAAGGTCACCCACATGAAAGAGTATAAATAGGTAGGCACCCCCCTCATTTGGATACACAACAAGCTCAAGCAAGTTTGCTCCAAAGTGAAGAAAGACAAGTTCTCTGCGGTAGAGAAGAAGAATAAGTTGCGAAGGATATCTTATCTCTTGGGTTTTCTATCTTTGTTTGACATTGTACTTAGTGATGAATCTATATTGAATAAGTTGTTGGGTTTTCTCCCTTGTGGTCTCCCAAGATAAATCTCTATGTTCTTTTGTCTTGTTATGCGTGTCTTTCTTCAATGATCCTAATGTTATAGTTATGATGAAATGTTGTAAAATGTTTAAAGACCATGTATATATATTAAAACACTAACATCTTTTTCAATTGCTTTCTTTATATTGTGAGGTAATTTTTAGGTTTCTAAAATTTCCTCTATATGTTTTCTTGGGTTATTTGCATTAGAAATTGCTTATTAAAAATTATAGAGGGGAACAATGCAAATTTTGTCATTGTATTGAGGAATTCAATTACATTATTTTTAACATACAATGAAATTTTGATGTATTATTATATTTTCGAATGAAAAGAATGGTTTATTTTAACATGTTGACATTGAATGGTTCAACATAGCCCTTCAAAGTGAAATAGGACCCTACCCTTCAAATTTGATCCCTAATATCCAATTTATCCTTAACACTTTCACCAACTACCTTTCGCTTTATTCTTCTCATGACTGTGTGCATTCTAAGCACCAACATAGACCCATCTTAAAATCTCTACCAAGCACTGAAAGGAACCAAATCTCTTTAGGTGCAAACCTCAAGTTTAGCACTCTAAAAAGGGAGCCCTCTAGACCCTTGGTAGAGCCAAAGTTCGGATGGATATTAGCTTAACAATACATAATCCAATATATTTCCATTATAATCTTCTATGCACCAACTACTCCAAGTTGTAACTTTGTGTTGTAAATGATAGCAATTGAATCCTATCAATAGGAAAAAGTTGCACTTTGGCCAAATTAGAATAATTGGTGCGTGGACAATTATAATGAATTATGTATTGTTACAATCCAACTGGGCCAATATTGAATTTAAAATTGAAAATTGATATACAAATATGTTTAACAATGTAGTCAACTTAAATTTGGAGCTAACATATATATATAGATAGATAGATAGATATGAACCTACATTGTCATGTCATTGCTACAAACGTGACACATCTCACCCACTTGGTTTGTAGGAAACACCTCTTGGGCACAACTAGAGTGTTGCATGCCTCCTTTGTGAACCATACTACATCGAAGTGTTCTCTTTCTTTTTTCTCTCAAATATAGGATATGTACTCAGAATACCTAGTTTGTGTGCTTAAAGAATTTATAAGGAATATGTCTACTTTAAGATGACTTATCACAATTATATCCAACTTACAATGAAATCAATAACATATATATATATATATATAGGTTATTACCTACTTGAACCTACTTGACACATCTTACCATTGCAGACGTGACACATCTCACCCACTTGGGTTGTAAAAAGCAATGTTCCACGGAAACTCGCCCCCCAGGGTCGGGGGCTCGCCCCCCTCGCTCCCCACGCCCCGGGGGCTTGGGGGCTCCTCCAGAAACGTTTCCTCACGCCCCCAAAAAAGCGAAACTTCCGGAAACGCAGGAGGGGGCGCGTCCCCTGTTCTGCAGCGCGCTCCGGTGAAGGGGGGCTCCCAGACGCCCCCCCGCCCCCTCGCCCCCCCCGAATTTCGCTAAAATTTGGGGGTGGTCTCCACACGTCCCCACTGTGCGTTTCCCCGCTCCCGCGCCCCCGCGTCCCGGAAACTTGGGGGAACATTGGTAAAAAGTGCCTCTTCGGCGCAACTAGAGTGTTGCATGCCTCCTTTATGAACCATACTACATCGAAATGTTCTCTTACTTTTTCCCCTCAAGTATAGGGTATTTTTATGTACTTAAAGAACTTATAAGGGATATGCCCACTTTGAGATGTCTTATCACAATTATATCCAACTCACTAATTATATAAATATATATATTCCTTAACACTTTCACCAATTACCCTCCCTCTAATTTTATATATATAAAGAGAATGGTAGTTGGTGAATGTGTCAATAAACAAGTGTGTTATAATCATTCCTCGTAAAAGAAGTAAACAAGTTCAATTGATGTTGGTTTCACTACAGGTAATATAATCGAGTTGTCTAACTAGGGGATGATTTTTCCTCTATTTCTGGCTGGTTTTTACTTGCTTCTAGCTATACATCTTCACCGAATCTTCAAAAGCTGCAAAAGCATTGCTAGATCTTACAGAGTGTGGATGTGGATGTTCGGGGGTTTTCGTGTCACCTGATTTCATTTCTGAACTTAAAGTCACCCAACAAACAACAAAAATTACAAGATTTTGCAAATTAAATTCACCGGATTCCGGCTAAAAATCACCCAGAAAATCAAAATCGTCCCCTAGTTAGACAACACCGAATATAGTTACGTCATCTCAAGGTTGGTGTATCCATTATAAAGAAGCACACAAGATAGGTATTTTCAGGTACATATCCTATACTTAAGAGAGAGAAGTAAGAGAACACTGTGATGTTGGTATGAATCTTGTGACTATCCCCTAAGGTCAAAATGTAAAATTGTTCCCCTTACATAATGTGTGGCCCAATGTGTCGAGTTGGCTTTAACCGGTATGTAGTAAAGGACTAGCCTGAGCCAATGTTGCGATTGTTTCCCCTTCGGGCCAATGCGGAGGACCACCAAAAGGATTTATAGGCCAACAACTTCCACCCTGTAAATCCAAGGAAGCTTTTTGTATCACATCTAACATTGAAGAGGTCAAGCTCTAATATCACAAACTTTGGTGAAACAAATAACCCCCAGTCACTGCTCTTTGACAGAGAATAGCTGACCGGACATGTGAGACATAGGCGTTTCATTGTAGCAAACTCTCACACTGGGAAAAGTGCCACTTGCTTGTGTTGACCAAAAGCATCCATCAAAAAAATTGTGGAGTTAGATCACTCTGAAGATCCACATGAACAAAACTAAATGGTTGGTACATGGAAGATTTCATTCAATTTTTCAGATTTCTCTTTCCTGGAATAAATCATATTTTAGGAAATTGGCACGACTGTAACCCTATTGCACTAGACTTAGAAGCCAACAAGGAGAAAAATCATGGAAATTGAAGAGGCTGTTTAACAGAGACTCGGTCATAATAACATCTATATTTAGTATATTCAGTATTTTCACTTGCTTTTTTGGGTAACTTACACTGTTACAGAATTCCAGTTACAAAGAACATGCTTACTCTATATGCAACAAGTGTAAAGCAGGTTCTAAACTTTTTAAGTTTCAGTTGATGTTTGAAGGATTTATGACAAGGATAAAGCCTAATCAATCTTCTGCCATATCAGTTTTTGTGCTGAACTCCAACTCCATGAGACCCTGAGACCCTGAGATATCCTCAACTCCATGAGACCCTGAAATTTTTCCAAAGAACCCCTTAGATGAGATTATCACTGAACCAGTTTTATCAGACCCTAATGACTTCGGTTTGACTCCTGACTGTGACTCTCTTTGAGGAAATGGAATCAAATCAGCTCTTCTGAATCTACGCACAATTTTGATTCATCAGTATGACTCAAAATCTCAAGTCAAACAAGTCAGTCAAATCAGTCCTCTTTCTATAAAAGATACAGATCATCTTTCTATAAAAGATCCAGATACAGAAAAAACAGAAAGGAATACCTGTTTGCTTGTTTTCCTGACCCAAATTTATGACAGGTAACCATCAGATGTCAGAGCCCATGGTGTTTGTGATATGTATTATGTAATGCCACCTATCTATTTGAAACAAGTTATTAATATTATTGAAATTTTGTATTACATGCACATTGTGATCTTTCATATTAATGAAACTAAAAATTTCCTGAAATTCAATGTACTGTTTATTCCCAAGTCAACTCTTGAGTTTTTCCTGAGTCCAAGGAAACTCTTACTCTTGGACCCGCCCAAGTCATTCTCAGAGTCAAGTCTGGTTACTTTGCAAGCTTGCAACGAATATTTCATTTTACCTGGACCCTTTGCCAGATTTCCAATCTTTTTCACTGCTTATGTTTCATCTGTCTTCCATCCTTCCTATCTTCCTCTACTCTAGAATGAATATTAGATCTATATATCCCTAAACCCTGATTGAACGAGGTCAGCTGCTTAGATTGAATCTGCCTATGAAACAAGACATAATCCTTTCTTCAACTCTTCTGTTTATTTTGGCAGGAATTAGGGGCTAAGATTTTGATATTCGTGAACCTTTCTTGATAAGGCTCAAGAATTAACGGCACTTGTTTTAGTCAACCCATGAAACAAGACATAATCCTTTCTTCAACTCTTCTGTTTATTTTGGCAGGAATTAGGGGCTAAGATTTTGATATTAGTGAACCTTTCTTGAAAAGGCTCAAGAATTAATGGCACTTGTTTTAGATGAGATTATCACTGAACCAGTTTTATCGGACTCTCCTGGCTCCAATTTGACTCCTGAGTCTACACAGAACTTTGATTCCTCAGTATGACTCAAAATCTCAAGTCAAACAAGTATAAATCAGTCCTCTTTCTATAAAAGATACAAATACAGAAAAAACAGAAAGGAATACTTGTTTGCTTGTTTTCCTGACCCAATTTTCTGACAGGTGACCAACAGACTTGTCCGATGTCAGAACCCATGGTGCTCATGATACGTATTATGTAATGTCACCTATCTATTTGAAACAAGTTATTAATATTATTGAAATTTTGCATTACATGCACATTGTGAACTTTCATATTAATGAAAATAAAAATTTCCTGAAATTCAATGTACTGTTATTTTTAATTCCCGAGTCAACTCTTGAATTTTTACTGAGTCCAAGGAAACTCTTACTCTTGTACCCCGCCCAAGTTATTCTCAGACTCAAGTCTGGTTACTTTGCAAGTTTGCAACAAATGTTTTTTTTACCTGGACCCTTTGTGAGCTTTCCAATCTTTTTCACTGCTTATGTTTCATCAGTCTTCCATCCTTCCTATCTTCCTCTACTCTAGAATGAATATTAGATCTATATATCCCTAAACCATAATTCAACAAGGTCAGTTGCTTAGAGTGCATCTGCCTATGAAACAAGACATAATCCTTTCTTCAACTCTTCTGTTTATTTTGGCAGGAGTTAGGGGCTAAGATTTTGATATTAGTGAAACTTTCTTGACAAGGCTCAAGAATTAATGGCACTTATTTTAGTCAAGCGAAATAAGAGAATATAAACTTCCATACTCCATAGACATCTGGAAGGCTTCTAGAGTAACAAGTTCAATTCTACAAAAGCCTCTGAATGGCTTACCTCCTGAGGCCATTCCTATACATGGATATAATCAGTTCCTATACATGAAGCAACAACTTTAAAACTAGAGCTCTATTGTATAGATCCTATATTGCAAATATGAATTTCTGGGTTAAAAAATCAAACTTAAAAACCTAAATTTTCATATCATATTTGTATTTGATCAGGACCCTAGTATGTGAAGCTGGAAAATAACCAAAACATTTGTATATCGGTGGCACTTTTTCTAGGATAAACAGGTAAGACCTATAAAATTCAAACAAGTTTTAATGCAAGAATAGCTTTTCAAATGTCAGAATATGTGACTTCAAGCATTGTTAGTAGGATTAATGAAGATTCATACAAAAACTCTGTACAACATAAGTTCACAGTATTAACAGAAAATGTAACATTTTCAAACAGAGATAGATGAATCTAACCCAATACAAATTGAAGATGAAATGCCAATTAACATTAAGCCCTTTATGCAAGGTAACAGAGAATTCCTTTACCTTGAATACAAATCTCTAAACCCAAAAAAGAACATTTAAATTTTTAATCAAAAGTTTGGCACTTCCTAAATATACTCGAATACATAATTGAATGTGAGATAATAGCTTTATCCCGCTTCCACTGTGTGCAATCTGTTTTGACATGGCACATTGTGGTATAATAGAAGAATCCCAGTAAACCTTCAAAATGCACATCACAGTTTAGCCTGGCATGAGTGATATAATAAGGGAGATAAGTAGAGAAGTGCAATGGAATCTAATTGGATCCCAACTGGCTTATAGTACAGTATAACAGACACCTATGCTTACCACATAGGTTATTATTGAACGGAACAAATACAACAATCTTGCCGCCTTTTTTGCTGATGATCTTAGACAATCATACTTGGCGAGAGTCAAATCTTAGAAACATGTTTCATCCTATAGGATCTCCTCAAACATCTCCAACTCTGTTCCTTGTCTGAAGCAAGACAGTGACTATCCCAAGATGTACATGGAGCAGGCACATCACATACATAACAGTGGCACTGCATCATTGACATGTCAGAAACTATCTACATTTGCATGCCTTTTAAAAGAGGTCAAAAGAAATGGTGTCTATGCCAACAAATAAACTATATAGAATGAAATAGGTCATATTATCTTGATTGTTACCAAAATATTAGATTTAACTTTCCATGATATGCAGTAAAATCACAAGCCGATACTTTTGAACTAGATCCTCCAGAAACTTACCATTTCACAGTGTTTGCGAGGCAGTGTACTTCTGAATGAAAATTTTGCACAAAGATGCCTTGGATGAGGATAGTCTCTACATGCAACCTGCAAAGTTCAGATAAATGAATAAGCATTGACAACATGGACCATATGAAAGGCAACTATTCCACGAAAATATTTACCTTAACATTGTAATATTGCTCTCTCTACGGTGATGGTAGGTGGGTAAACTGACTCTACTTTTGCAAACAGATATCAAGTTATGGATCACTGTTAGTAAAAGACGCCTTGCTATGTTGTAAAAAGAACTTGAAATGATAAAACAGAAAAGATGAAAAACGATCCTAATGGACTATGTTTGTAAAATGCAAGGGTCACTAATGTGCTTTAACAGGGGACAATAGTTGTATTCTAACTAGGAAGGACTAGTATCAAACCTCCTCAACAACAAGAATTACCTGTACTAATGTAATCTACCATAAAATGTGGAGCAGCATCTTTTCTTGTTTTAAACATAAAAGTTACATTTATATCAGAAGAAGTGTTAAAAATATAGGTAGATATATGAGCCTTATGATTGCCTGTACTAGTACTTTGAACAAATGACAGAATGGCATAGGTTTCACAAATACCAAGTTTCCCTATGTAATCTACCTAGAGAGGATATGTTATTGGTTTGATACTAGGAAGGACTAGTATCAAACCTCCTCAACAGCAAGAATTACCTGTACTGATGTAATCTGCCATAAAATGTAAAGCATCATCTTCTCTTCTTTTAAACATAAAAGTTACATTTATATAAGAAGTGTTAAAAATATAGGTAAACATATGAGCCTTAGGATTGTCTGTACAAATACTTTGAACCAATGACATAATGGCATAGGTTTCACAAATACCAAGCTTCACTATGTAATGTACCTAGAGAGGATGTGTACTATACTAAGGAAGGTGCTTAAGGGGATAATTAATATAATGTGGCCATACTTATGGAATAAGGCCCACTAGGTTGTGGATGTTTGAACTAACTAATTACTGTAATGGACCATACTTGTTGAAAAAGGCCCACTAGGTAGTTGATGGGTAATAAATGTAACAAGAGATGTAGTTAACATAGGCCCCTAGAAACTAGAAATACTGGTGATATAGTGTATATATGTGTGCATATCATGGTATGGAGCATGTTGGACATTGCATTGTAATAAACATGGCTTGTAAAGTGACTCCTTCCATGAGGAGTAACCGATGGTGTTACCCTACTCTCAAGGGTTTTCTCTACAATCTTGGTGTCAATTAATGTGTGGATGCATTTGTTATTCCAAAGTTTAAGGGTTTTATATTTTATCTACCAAGGTTCTTTACAAGTGGTAGCAAAGCATTTTCTTGGGCCAAGCAGAAGATTTTTTTTAGGGGGATTAGATTTTCTTGTGGCAGTTTTTTTTCTCAGCCTATTCACCAGATCATAGCCATACCAATGCCATTAGAAGCAAAGTGATTATGGCATTTCAGGATGTGGGTCATAATAGAGATCCTTAGAAGTATTGTGGAAGTTACAATATTTTTAAATGTGACTCAAAACCTTTGCAGCGTAATTATCTCTTTGTTTATGAATTAGATTGCATCAAGACCAGTGCCAATAGAAGCAAAGTGGCCATGTCATTTCAGAATTTGGGTCATAATAGAAATTCTATGAAGTATCATAGAAGTTATAGTCATTTCAATTGGAGGTCTCAAAACCCTCGCAAGAATTTATTGCAGCACACTTTTCTCTCTATTGATGAACCATATTACAGCAAGACCAATGCCATAACAACTAGAGCAGCAGTGCCATTTCTGGATTGGAGTCAGAATAGAAAACCTAATTAATATTGATGAAATTGAGGAGGTTATGGTTGTTTTAAAATCCTAATATCCAAACCCTAGCTGCACAAAGGAGTCCATCGAAAAGTAACTTTTTCTTCAAAACCCTTAGTTCTATTCTTGATATTTTACCAAGGAAGATACATTTTGCAAGACAATCCAATGGTCGTAGTATTGAAAAGTACATAAACTATGCAAAGTCCCTATCTTCAAGAAATTGCAAAAGCATTCTTATACCCTAGTTAAAGGATGATGCTCAAATATGGTGGAATTTGTTTGACAGTGGGAAGATGTTGGGCATTCAAAATGAAGTATTTTTTGACAAGAGGTCTCAAGGAATGAAGAAGGATAAAGAGAGACGTATGGGTTTATCTTCATTTTAAAACTTCCTACTGCAGGTGCATGGTTGTCTTCAACAAGAGATGGTCATTACTTCTATCAACCCTAGTTGCAAGCATAATTCCATCAATGTTGACTTGGCCAAAAGATTGCAAGTCTTCAAAAAGCATTTTCAAAGGAGCATAGGTTGAGGGTGAGAGTGTTCAAATTTTTAAAGATTTAAAGATTTATTATGGATAAATATGTTTTGCATTCATGATTTTCATGCTATAGATATGGAAGATGTGGATATTATTATTGGATATCCTTGGACGGCCTTGGTAGGTACATTAATATTAATGCACAAAAGAAGTTTAAGAAGCTTTGGTAAAAGAAAAAGAAAATCATCTTGCCAAATATGTAATATTACACAACAAGGTCCCAAGCTAGCACATGAAGAAGTCATTACACAGAAACTCATTTAGTACCTATAGACATATCAGATGAAGAATTCGATGTTGATGAAATTGAAGGACAACCCCAATAAGGCCATAAACATGAAGATAAAACTACAGAGCACCATTTTTCAAAGGAACCAAATAAAGGATTCCAAGGTAAAGGAAGAAACAACAATAGCTAAGTTTGTTGCAGATCGCCACCCATACCACCATGAGCATCAATAGACCTACTATGGACCAACATGGAACTAGAGAAGCACCCACTATAGAGGTAGAAGGTACATGGAGTAATAAAAGCAATGAGTGGGGATATAATGATAGCACAATGATTGCACGGAGCCACGACAACAACCATAGTTGATATCAATGTGGCAAGGAAGAAATTGGGCCCCATGTCTGAATGTCAATAGGATGGATGGATGCTCGTACTTGGTACCATTTGACTACAGTGCTTAACGGATCTTTTCATATGGTTTGCACTCATATATTTCGAGAATGAAGGGGGATGGAATGTAATTATCCTAAGAAGATATGCAATGTACCAAGGAAGGTACCTGCCACGACAACAACCATAGTTGATATCAATGTAGCAAGGAAGAAATTGGACCCCATGTCTGAATGTCAATAGGATGGATGGATGCTCGTACTTGGTACCAATTGACTACATTGCTTAACAGATCTTTTCATATGGTTTGCACTCATATTTCGAGAACGAAGGGGGATGGAATGTAATTATCCTAAGAAGATATGCAATGTACCAAGCAAGGTACCTAGTGGAATAATTAAAGTACTATGGCCATACTTATGAAATAAGGCCTGCTAAGTTGTGCACGTGTGAACTCATTAATTAATGTAATGGGCCATATCATTGAATAAGACCCACTAGGTAGTTGGTGGGTAATAAATGTAATAACGAAGAACAGTTGACAAAGGACCCTACGAATACTCATGAGATAGTATGGAGCATGTTGGATCTTGTATTTAATAAGTATGACTTGTAGAGTGATTCCTTTCATAAAGAGTAATTGGTGGCATTACCCTACGTTAGGGGCTTTGGGTATTCTCTATAGTGTTGGTGTTGATTATTATGGGGATGCATTTGTTATTATGAAGTTTAAGGGCTTCATCTTTTATCTACTGAGGTTCTTTACACCCTATGGCTAAAATGTGAGAAGTGAGTTCCCTAAAAAATGCAGATGCACAGTAAACTATCCATTCAGGATTTTTATTAAAAAAGTCAATAATATTGAATAAAAGATATTGGAAAACAAAGGAAGTCTAGATATTGTAGAGTTTTTGGCGTGCCCTTTTATTTGTTTAGACACATCTCAGAGTATTGAAGCAGTTAATTACTATAATTATGTGTGTATCACAGCAAAATAGGCTTTGGCTGTGAAACATTTTGCTTGCTTTTTGTGAAATGGTAAGAACAGGTTGCTACAAAGCAGAAATGGATTTGGATTCTTGCCAGAGCATTGAAGCAGTTAATTTTTATATTTATGTGTGTATCATAGCAAAATAGGCTTAGGCTGTGAAACATTTTGCTTGCTTTTTAGGTAATGGTAAGAACAGGTTGCTACAAAGCAGAAATGGATTTGGATTCTTCAATGGCCAGGAAACTTTACTAAAATAATTCAAGAGGTCTATAATCTTCTGTATTGCCAAATGGAAAAAATGTTGGTTATGGCAATCCACACCTTGGTATCAAACAAGTAAAGATGCCAAACCTTGTTATCAAACCAGGAATGATGCATTCGATGAAAGGGTCATATGGCTCAGTAGTAGAGCAGACTACTGGCCAAGGAGCCAGGTCCTGGTTTCATTTCATACCCTGTCCTACTTTCAACATGGTATCAGAGCCCGGTGTTAGATTGATCAGCAACGGCTAGGAGGCTTGATAGCCATCATGAAAGGAGCATGCCGAGGTTGATTGGTGATGGCTAGGAGGCCTGATAACCATCATGAAAAAGGCATGTAGCTCAGCGGTGGAGCAACCTAACCTGTCGAGTTTTCCAAAAAGTGGAAACAGGTTTGAGTGCTTCTATTGTTAATATGGTGTTTGTAGGAATTAACTTATAGATCGTAAATTTAAAGTTTATAAAAACTCTAAACATAAAATGCAAGGTTTTACGACAGACCTAAACCTTAGTTCTAATGAGAAGATGAAAAGGGGATAGGATTATTATCAGCTCCCACAGGAAAGGAAATTCTCATATTTCGGGTGATTTCTTCCAAATTCCTAGGAATGTAAAGGGCATTCCAAATTCCTAGGAATGTAAAGGGCACTCCCTGCCAAAACAATTCAAGCAATATTTTAGCTATGTAGAAGCTCTTTGGAATCTTAATAGATCACGTTCTTTCATGTAGCTGACATCTCATGATTAATAATGGCTGGGAAGGTGAGAGTGCAATGAAGATTTCACAACCAACATCAACTACTGAGGATACTCATGCCCACCCATTTACAAACCCGCAGCCACACCCACCCACCTGTCCACAAACCACAGCCACGCCAGCCCACCCATTCACACACACACAATCCCAAAAAGCACTGCAATATCCATCTGCCAAGGAGCACATTCAGGAAACTCTACCGGCATGAGTCTTTCCGAAAATAAGATTTGATTCTTGATTGACAATAGAATTGCAAACATAAAAAAAAAACAATTACATGCATGAATGTTTATCAACCCTACAAGTAGAAAGAGTACAAGCATACATACATGGCCGCGCTCCGCTGTAATCACCAATTCCAGGGATGCAGTGATGTGTGGACTAAATAAAATATCGGTTTTCGCGGGGTCAGAATCCAATATGATGCAATCATCATCATCAGAATTCTCAATTTCTCTTCCATCCTTGAACTTTAACTTTTTCTTGGGCAGAGGCCCCTCTATGACTGATTGTTCACTATCATTATCCTCCTCATCATAATCATCTTCAGAGGAGTCAGTCTCCTCGTCATCTGTTGATAGATAAAAGGGCCTCTTCCTCGAAGGTCTAGACAGAGGACTGGCATCTTCATCTGATGAAGAGCTGATATCTATAACTTCAACCCCAGACCTCATGTTCACTCAACCCCAATCTCACCCAATAACACCAAAATCAATATTGCCGTTCCAATAAAAAATTCGAAAGCACAGAAACCAAATAGAATTTTAAACAGTCAGAATGTGAATGTGACCTACGTTGTAGAACCCATCACTCAAAACCCAATTAAACCGATGCCAACAAGGTGTTGAGGCGATGAGCTTGAACAAACAGAGCCTCGCCAGTATAGAATTTGCAATCTCTAGCAGGCATCCTAGTGGCCTTGACAGTTATTCGAAACCTGGACCGCAGAGCCAAATGACCCTAAACAAAGGAGATTGGAATGGGATGTATGTGAAATGGTTCAGACTCCAATCTCCGCCCCTCCAACAAAGAGCAATAAATTCAAATTGCTCATACAGTTTTCAATCCAAATGATAGAACTTATAGTGGACGGTCGTGACCTTCTCATTGATTATAACCGTTGGCTCGATAAATTTTCAAATAAAACAATACTTTCCATTACAATTGCTGGGCGCACAAACGGAAGGTGATGCTTACCATCCATGGGATTTGGTCCAATGTTTTATCTTATTTTATTATATTTTTTCAGTTCATCTAAATTCTTGAAATTATTCTCCAATGGAAGCATCATATCTAGATATATTTGCTTGAAAGTTTGATATATATTTGCTTAAAATTTATGATTTTGGTGTGCTCTATGTATACTACATACCAATAGTTTGAGTTGGTTGTGGATAAACTTTATTTTCGGTTTTAGGTTTTGAAGAAGATACTTTCAATATTTTTTTGTTTTCGCTTCATTTTTTTCTCAATTTCAGTTATCGAGTAAGTAGTGATTCTTTCAATACGACATTCTCAAAATATGCTTATCTCCATTCTCCATTAGTAGTAAAAATGTCTTACCTTCATTGTCTGCTATGTAAAAGAAGTTATTTCATGTGGAGAAGGAAGAATTGCATGCAAGTTGGTTTAGTTGGCATTTAAGATGTCGTGTCCCCTCCCCTCTACTCGACAGAGAGTACGCGACTTACACTACTGTTACTGTTAAAACGGGCAATCTAGCCCCATGAACATAATAATAAAATGCATTGAAATAAAACACAGATGCAGATGTATAATTCATTAAAATACAGCGGAAGCAAAATACATTCAACCCATTCAAGCATTCAACATGTTCATGATAATTTAAAACATTTATAGTTACAGAACTTAAAGACACGAGAAATACTTATCTTGGTAAGAAGTTGTCCATCAACTAGCTATGTCGCTGCAACGTTCCACCCAACCATAGGCCAATGTGTTCATCAATCTCTCAACACCACTACCACCCCCAAGCGGGGCATGATTTCCACAAGGACCTAGGGAACAACAGGCTCACACATAACCAAACACAAATCAAAACTCAGCCAAGCCAAACACAGTTGGGTTTATCAAGCTACTAAGGCAGTGGAGAGGAGAATTGCTAAGCTAGTGAGCTCAACCACAGAGCTATGGACACCTACACAAGATCTGACTTGGCCTCCACAATACCTACACACCCAACACAAGGAAGTATCCCCTTCTTTGCTACATAGTCCCTCAGGCCATACTTTCCCTTCTAGTGCTCTTCAGGGTATGCATAGAAGACTAACCAGCCCCTCTTGATCTCTCTGTGAGGTCCCTCTCTTCACTAGCTTTATCAAGCCAATTTTGGCATCTTCCACTCCTAACGGTTCAGACCAAAGCAAGGATTTACATAACAACAAAACACAAGTGTTGGGTATGGAAAAAACACCCTGGGAACCAAAAATTAAAAATGGTAGATGGGGAAAAACAACCCAGGTGAGCAAATCATTTCAGGAAACGTTTAGTGGCTTCACAGAGGCAAAAACAACCTCAACAAACCCCCAATTCATGGATTTGAATTCAGAAAAATATCTATGGGAATTACAGGAGCAAAAACAGCCTCCCTAAACCCACAAATCGTGAATCTTTGTTGGCCATTCACTCAGCGATCAAACGGATTTCTAGACATGAAGGAATGAGGAAATGAAGGACATGAGTGAACCACGGGATGGGCATGCATTTCCAAGCATTTTCTTGCCCCATAAGTCAAAAACATCTTTTTCCAAAAACTGATGGCTTCTCCAATTCAAATTTGACAACCATACTCTTCCCATCCCAAGGAATTAACTACCTCAACCAATTTCTGGAAGAAATAAATGATTGGGCACAAAAGACAAAATGGGTAGTTGACAGTTTTATGGGTTCTCCCTTTCACATTTGTCTTTACCCTATTGGCTCAAGGGTTTGGATATTTTTCCACCCTATTCCTTGTGAAATCATGCCCCCGTCTCTTTAATGTTGCATTGACATAGCTAGTTGTGCATATTTTTATTAATTGTGTATTTACATGATTTACAAAATATAATGTGCTTGGCTAGCATAATAACCATATGCACTTATTTTAATTGTTGAACCACAAAACGCTAAATCCATGGTGGGGCCTTGGCCTTTAGCTCCTCACCATGATTTAATTAATGATAGTTACATCATTTGCAATTTTAATATAATGGGGTCAAAATTGGGATATTACACCAAGACATGCAACATTTAATGCTCTTGAAGTTGCTTCCCTTGTCCATCCCCCTTCCAAAATTAAACCTCTCATATGTTATTTGAAGTTGATCCTATGAAAGAAGAGCCCTAAGTTTGAATGAGAAATACACATCTCCAATGGAACCGTCGATTTCCATCTAGAATAGTTGAACCAATGGTGCTATTTGTTTATCGTGGTTGGAGACAATACCCTATGAGTTGTTAAAGGTTTCAATGTTAAAAATGATACACACTTGTCAAAGGTCTTCCAAACCCAACAAAGCAGTGCCTTACAACTATATATCCTATGTTGCATTCCTCTATCGATGACATCCTCGGTAATTCCCTATGAAGGCATAGTACTGTTACAAATCTAAAAACAAGGTATTCATAACTCTTAGCGTCTCCTCAAAGTAATCATGCTTCATAGCTTTAAATTATTCACAAGTCTTAGTCCCTTCTCACACTAATTGCTTACAATGTCTAGGTAATGTATTCAAGATAAAGATTGTTGCATACCATTTGCCTTTCTCTATTTATAAACCATATCATGAGCTTTATGGATGGTTGATTCCTTAATCATGATTAATATACCATTCATGTCAATGTGTCTTCTTGCAACTCTTGGAGATTTTTTTTTGGCTCCTTTCAACTTGCATCAATGTTTTTCTTAGGCTAGTAAGGTCTAATGAACTTCTTGCTTCATTTGGGCTACAAGAACAAGGGCATTCTTGCCCCATTGAGAGCATTTACCTCCTCTAAAATCCTTTGGTATTATATTTTTCCTTTGAGAGTCAATCCTATTTTGCTCCCTTGATGCAGGGAAAAAATTAGGGCCTCTTGGGCCATTTAGCTTTAGATGCAGTGAATTCATTAATTTAGTGTTATGGACTACATGTTGAGGATGATGTAACTAGATATTGTATTTTTCAAATAATTTTGCCATTCACTTTGTTGTGAATTTAATAGTAGTTTCCTTGTTCATAATTTTCATTTATTAATTGGGTACGCCTGGAACTTTTCAAAAAATAAAATAATCCTTAGGAGTTTGAAGGAATGGAAACCCCTTTTGAGAGAGAAGCATGTAGACTACATGTCTATTATAAAACATGGTTCTTATATTATAAACCTAATTTACTAAAGTATCAATATGGTTTATGAATTTGTATGTTTGATACATTTCTTAGAGATGGTTGTGTGAGTTACTGATATGGTGTAGTTATTTGTAGAATTGACACACTTCCAAGTTTTTTTAATATGCTATATAACTAGTTACAAATTTGTAGAATGGATAAAATTATTAGTTATTGTGAATTGAATACATCTATGATATTATTCTTATTCTTAAATGTTTATTGATTTGTATTACTCATTGTTTATTGTCAAGTGAATGCAGAACAGTCATCTTCGCTTTATATCTATTAAGTGTTGGAAATAAATTTTGTTAGTGTTTGGGTGCTCACATGAAGTTGACGCCAAAGATGTCACAATGGGAAATTTGAAAATGCACTCATGCACTAACTTGCATGAATTCCCACACGGGCTACTACAAAGTTTTCCAAATAAGCATGCACAAGAACAAAGACACACACACACACTTTAGGAATGGCACATGCTAATAATGTGTGCATGTTCAAAAACATATGCTCGTCATTTTTATAATAAAATTATTTTAGTAATTTTAATATAACTTTCTGACCCAACATTCATTTTTTAATTTATTTAGCTCATTGGAAAGGTTTGTAATTGAAATACACATTTATCCTATCATCATTTTATGATCATGCATACATATAAAAAATAATAATAGAAAATGAATGTTTAATCCATTATCAATACCTCAATCCACTGTGTAGTCCCTCTATTGGCCATATTTGGTCTGGAATGGTAATATGAATGCTCTTAGGAAGTATTGCACATGAAGGATCGACTTTAGGGACTTGACCATTGTAAAGACGAAATCGAGGGAATTAACCTCTAAAGGAAGCTTCTAGGGCTCATGGTCCATGGACAATGCTTCAAACCACCACATAAACCCTCTAAAGGGGAAATTTGAGCCTCAAGTGTAATATGGTTACTTCTATGATGCCTTTGATAGTAGGAATGGGACGCAAGACCTTACCAATGGGTGTGGGAGGAAAATAATTCCCTTAGGCATAATATGAAGCTTTTAGGGTACAAGAGCTATGAATAAGGCTAAAAACCATAAAAACATGTCTTGTATAGGATATCATTATCCTTAGAGTGGTATATTGGCACCAATATGAGGTTTTTTCACAAGGGATGGGTGTTGCACGATGGTTGGGGGAGAAATTGAGGGAATTAGGCTGTAAATTAATATTCTTGAGCTAATGGACCATGATCAAGGCCATGAACCACAATATAAACCCTTTAAAGTGGATATTTGGCATACAAGTGGGATATGGGCACAATCATGACTCTTTTAGGAGTAAGGATGGGTTTGAAGGCCTTAACCAAAATCAATGGATTTATAAGGCTCATTATCCATGAACATGGCCTCAAACTGTAACATGGGCCCTTTAGAGGTGATCTTTGGCCTCTAAGTAGAATGTGGGTACCATTACAAAGTCTTGTGCGCTCAAGAAAGGTGTCTTAAGGTATTTTTCATGGTCGAGGAGGAAGATAAGACCCTTGGTTCCTTAATGAAGCCTTTAAGGATCAAGGGCCATAAATAGTGTCATAAACCACATAGCATTACCTATATAGAGAATCATTGTCCTTTGAGTGAAATAAGGGTACCATTAGGACATTTAATGCATCAAGGACAAGGATGGTCACAAGGCCTTATCTATAGTTGGAGGAGAACTCTAGGGAATTAAACCCTAAACAAAGATTCTTGGGATAATGGGACATGATTAAAGCCTTTTAACTACAACACATACCCTCTGAAAGGGATCTTTTGCACATGAATGGGATAGGGACACCAATGTGCCATTAGGAGATTGTGTGTAGTATGAATGGATCTTAGGGCCTAGACCATGATCGGAGAGGAAAAGAAGTCCCTTCATCTCAAAATTAATCTTATAGGTCTTATGGGCATGATAGATTCTTCAATCCAACACAAAATCCCTCTTGAAACCACCTTTGTCCTTGAGTGGGATATGGGTGCTATTAGGAGGCTTTGCTTACAAGAGATGGCTCTTGGACCTTTGGCCCAAAATTAAGCTTTTAGGTCCCTAGTCCCTAAAATAGGCCTCAAACCATGATACACATCCATATCATTGACCTCTTGCCGGGATATGTACATCATTAAGATATTTTTCATATTAGGCATGGGTCTTAGGGCCTTGACCATATTAGTCAATGAAAAAGAGTAAGGGCCATATGATCTAAATTCATATTCTATGACTCACAATATTTGGCCTCTAAATGAGATATGGATACCATTAGAAAGTTTTAGACACAGTGGATGGATCTTGATACCTTCACCACAGCCATGGGAGAAAATAAAGGGTCTTAGGACCTAAATGAATATTTTAAGGCTCATGGGCCATGAACAAGTCCTTAAACCACTACAAAGGCTCTTTAGAGGTGACATTTGGTCTCTGACCGGGGTATGGATTCCAGTAGGAGGTTATGTTCACTTGAGATGGGTCCCTAGGTATTAATGGTGGTAAGGAGCAGGATAAAAGACCTTAAGTCATATATAAATATTTTAAGGATCCAATCCATGAACATGGCCTTGAAGCACCAGATAAACCCTCAAAAAAATATCTTTGATATCTAAGTGGGATATGGGTTCCTATAGGATATTTTTCATACTAGGGAATGTTCTTGGTGTCTTTACCATGGTAAAGTAGGGAAATAAAGGGCCATATGACCTAAATGAGTATTCTAGAGCTCATGGGACAAGGGGAGTCCTTGAACCATTACACATGGCCTTTAAAGGGGATATTTCGCCACCAAGTGGAATACATATGCCACAAGGATATTATTTTCACCAAATATGGGTTTCAATGCATTATACATAGGTATATGGGAACCATTACAAGGTTTTCCACATTATATGTGTCAAAACCCCAAATTTTCACAAAAATTTAAAATTTTGAGATAACATAAAATGTTGATTATGCGGTTTACTAACAGCTAACGGTTAGCGGAAAATGAAATAGTCCAACGATTAGTATCACACATTTTCAAATTACGTTAACTAAATCAGCTTCTTTGTCGTAACATAAATAAGATTTACTTGCATATTGTTTTCTTTCAGTTTACTAATGAGTCTACTTTATGGCAAGTAGCTGGAATCTAACTTTGAATCCTGGGCTTACTTAGCATTTATGCTAATGCAGACAGATTGCTGGTTCTTACAAGTTCACAGGTATGATCGAACAAGTAGACGTTTAAAATCATAAAGTATCAAGAAGTGTTTCTATTTGCAAAATAATATGCTAGTACAATAAGCTGATCATTTTCAAACAACTTCAATGAGGTAAGGTAGTTTATCTTTTCAGTTTTTCTTGTAAGCAGAGTTCAGATAAACGAGTTTATTTCTTTATCAAGCTTAGCGACACCAAAGATACTTACTGTGAACTCTAAGCTCGTAATCTTTGTCACAAATTCATTTCTATTTTAACATGCTTAACTTGCAAATGTTATACCTATTCATACTATTTGTTTTTATTCTTGGAAGAGCTTTTATCAATACTGATAGTAAATATTCTCAAAAGAATATACGATTCGATTTTATTTTTAACTTACTAGTTATGGTAAGTATCAACCTGTTACCTATTTGTACAAACCAATTGCTCACTGACAGGTTATCAACTTCCTCATCAACGTCGTACTGCATGTACTATTGTAATCACATACAATATCGTAGTCTTTACTAAAGTACCATACTGATCGTTATTTACATTCTGTAGGGAAACTTACTGCCTATAAAACTCCTTGATATTATAAGCTTGATTATTGTAAAAATAACTGCATCGTTTCACATGGAATACTGTTTGCCCTTACTTCCTAAATCAGTATCGTTCCCATGATTATAGACTTGAGTAAGGTTATTCCATTGTAATTTTTATTATTACCATAATGCCTCTCTTACATTAAGTTTCTGTCTATAGTAACTATTTGGTAAATCTTTCTACTATGATCAAAATTCTACCCTATGCTAAGTACAGGTTATTGTGATCAATCACCAACTATCTTGTCCAATATAAACTATTATAGTAAGTTACTAGTATTGACAGGTCGAGAAGCAACTAGTGTTTATGAAATTTTAAACCAACATCAAACTTGGTAAAAGTCATGTTTATACTCTATTATTATGTTATTTAACTCCATACATTATAACCATCCAAGTTGTTGGTTTATAAGTGATAAGTTTGGATTATAAAACTTGCATACTTAACATTATTTTGCAAGTATATAAGCCTACTTGTTGTAAGAATGATCGATTTCGGGATTAACCAAAAGCTTAAGTGGTTATCACCTTTCACTAGGTCAACATTAACATATTATTGTTTTACCCAAACGCCAAAATCGAGCTATCAAACACTATGATCAAAATTACATATGATTAATGATGTGATATGTATATGCATATATCATAGTTCATTCAAAGTTGATACAAATCATTGTTTTAAATAATTCGGATGATTGAAACTGTAGGTGGACTTTGGAATCGACCCACGCATGGTTGGAAATATTTGAGGGCACGTGGTCACCTCATGTCCGTGTATTGGAGATATAAAACTTTTTCAACCTTAAATGCTTTGTCATTCTCCCTACGAAGTTCATGCTGGCCTTCCGGCTGCTCTGCAAGGTTTCATGGCGGCCGTGAGTGTTCTTCCTATTCTAGCTTGCTCCAAAGCTTGGGTTTAATGTTGATGTAGTATTCAGTGTTTGGTCTTGTTGCCAACCTTCGTAGCTGTGGGTTTTTACTCTGCAAGAGTTTGTTGGTTTTGTCAGAACCCCAAATTTTCCGAAAAATTTAAAAATTTTCAAATGCATATAATTTTAATAAATGCAGTCACTAAATGTTTGATTAGTTAACTGTTATCGAAATTCATTGATTGCTGGTTATGATTAGTAGTAGAACAG